>MU228495.1:2707517-2725428 GCA_018584345.1 Thuja plicata | reverse complement strand
GAACACACCCTGTCATCCTGAAACTGAAACCATGGAATGGTCCAGTGGGACCTCACATCTGGAAACTGCCACATCCTCCTAAAAAGTAGGGATATCCCCTAAAATCTAGGAACTGCTCCAAACTGGTAAAGCCAAAATCCAGTCACTGTATGCACTGAATGAGTCCCTATCCATCTCCGCTAGCCTACAAGAATCCAATGATAGGCCAACTCCTCTGTCTTTGATGTCCACTCTAGAAAGGGGACATGACACCATATGCAAGGATGATTCCAACACCAAGGTTGGCATAGGAATATGAACAAGGACATAGAGACAAGTCTGAAGTCAAGAGCAAGAAATATTTTAAGGACAAGGATGGAACAATCAAAAAAATCTTGAGTGAATCACAAACTCCCTATACAAGTCGATTTTCCTCTCAGAGACTAAGGTGTGTAAATCAAGGACTAGGCTACAAGAACATTCATGTGTCCCTATGCAATTCAACTTTCCACTTGATTAAATGCTTGAAGAATAAGTACTATCTTATAGGAAAATCAACTTGTCCCTATTCACATTAATTTTTCATAATGACCAAACAAAATTCAATTCAAGGACAAGTTGTTAAAGACTCCAATTTGTCCCTATGAGAATCAGTTTTCCCCTCAAGGAGTCCCCGGGTAAAAAAGGGATCAAGGCTAAAGGATTTCGAGCAGAGGAGGTAACAGATAAAGGTATCAAGGACGTCCCAAACATTGAAAATGAGAAAGATTGTCATCTTAAAACATCTAAGGACATGAAAATTTACAAGTCTATGATCAACATGGAGAAACTAATCGCTCCAAGGAAGTCAAGATATCAGGACCAGGTTCAGGGAAAGGTTCAATGGGAAGGTTTCCTAAAGGAGGTGAACTTGAAAGATGGAATTGAGACAAGGATTGAATAAACATGCTAAGGTGGCATCCACTCACCCTCACCCAATCAGATTATTGTGTACATGTGAAGTGCATTTTCATGTGGATATGTATTTCAAATCAATGTAATTCTCCCATTGGCCCACATGTTGGTGCCTTGTTTTTATTGGCTATTTGTGGTTGCCCTAATTAGGGTTTCTCATGGATTAATCTGGGTCATTGATTTTAAATCAATCTTGGTCGTTCAGTGTATTTGGGGCTCCTATATAAACCCCACTCCTCTCATTTGTAAAAGGGAGAGACTTGTTGAAATTGTTGCTATAATGCTATCAAAGTAAATGCTCATTCATTGTTGGCCTTCATGGTGGATTACTTATGTTGCTTTGGAGTATTGCATGGTCTCTACATTTCCTCACAGAGTAGGATTTTATTTCATGTTGACTAGAAGTAGTGCTTAGTTGAGTGGAGGATATTTCGGGTGCATCTTTGTCAAACTTGCATAGACCATACCACTAACTACTTGTTGATTGTAAGTTTGCCTTGTGTGGTCAACTGGAATATTCATAAGCTTAACTTTGATTATTGCTTGCACATTGATGGGGTTAATGGAATGGTAATAGTTTGAACATCTCACATTTACCTTAGGAGATCGCACTAGCTTGGTTGATGTCGATGGTTAAACTAAGTCTAGTAGAGTCATTAAGACATTCATTATCTCTTGCATTCTAGGATTATATTAGATTCTCTAAAACATTTCTCTTTCCAATTTGTTTGGTTGGGAAGTAGTTGAACTGTTGATATCCGTTGAATGAACCAGCGTAAGTCCCTTTGTGATACCCAACATATCACATCATTATAACTGAGTGAAAGTCCACGGTAAGAAGGAATCCACCTTATTTATTGATTAGAAAAATACCTAATTTGATTGTGACATCATCATCTACCATGGATATGGCAACACATGAGCAAATTTTAGAGAAGCGATCTTCATAAATTTGGATCTAGAATGGAAAGCATTCCTACATCTATAATCAGTATAGTTTCTTCCCAAAGGAAGACGTGTTTGTAGACATTGGATCATGTTTTGCCTTTTAGCATTCACCATTTCTGTAGGAGATTATTCATTGTGGGTGGCTATATAGTCTCTCATTTTCCCTTCTATGGAGTAATTGATTGTATACTTGTGATGGATCTAATCCTTGGGAGGTCATGAGATCTCCCTCTATCACTTGGTCATGTTTGTTTGCATTTTTTCTATTTTGGAGAGGAGGTTTTCCAATGGGTTTCCTCCTTTTCTCTATATGTGGGAGATTGAATTTGTACATGGGTACCTAACATGGCCTAGTAATCAAGACCCACCATCATCATCTTTGCATCATTTTCATTTGTTTACAATCTCCCTAAGTTGCACTTAATCCAGGGTGTTGGTGTAAACAGGGGTTTATTCTATCCTGTTTGCCTTTTGTAGTGAGATCCTCTTATGTATCTGCCTTGTTAGATAATGTGCCTTGATCACATTATAAAGAGAAGGGAATTCGGATAGGAAATACCCTCATTTACACCAACATATATATGATGGAATCCTACAACATTTCTTTAAGTATAATGATCGCATCATATTTCATTTTATCTTAGTTGCATAATACTTTGGAATACTACATAAATTAAAATAAGACGCTATTTCTCAAAGAGGGCAAGAATTAGTGAATAAAAGCCTCCATTAGTCGCATCTAGCCCTCCAAGTTTGAATCAAATACTAGTTGTAAAGTTTGCATGAACAATAATTCTTCATATTCGACATTTGCTTCTTGATATAACAAAATTTCAAGGTATAAATCCAAAAAACAATCAAGGTATGAATCTGACAACTTATCAAGGTCTAAACATAAAACACTCAAAATTGTGCCCTATTTTTCCCAACGGGTGGTAGAGAATGGCACTCACATTTGTTCATTATCATGCTTTACTCATTCTACTTCTATTTATATTTAATGTTTCATCCATTATTGGAAAACCATATGTTTTCTTCTATCTTATTGAGTCTCCCAACAGATCGATTGGATTTGGGTCAAATTGGATACACAATCTAGTTCAATCTTCTTGTGGATATTGTCAAAGTGCATTGTTGGGTAGGACTAGCTAAACCTAGGGCATACCCATCAATCTTTTTATTTCTTTTTTTTCCTCTTGCGACTTTGACCTAGTCACCCTAAAATGAATTCCTAACCCTAAAAGTACTCCATAAATTAAAATAAGACATCATTACTCAAAGAGGGCTAGAATTAGAGAAGAAAAGCCTCCTTTACTTGCATCTAACTCTCCAAGTTTGTAATCAATACTAGTTGTAAAGTTTGCATGAATAGTGCTTCTTCATCTTTGACATTTGCTTCTCGATCCAACAAACAGTCAAGGTACGAATCCAACTTATCATCGTCTAGACATCAAATACTCGAAATTGTGCCCTAATTTTCCCAAAAGGTAGTAAAGAATGGCACTCACATCATTATCATGCTTTCTTCGATTTACTTCTATTTATATTTGTTGTTTTATCCACAACTGGCAAATTATGTTTTATTCTATGATATTGAGTCAACCAGGGGAATGATTGTATTTGGGTCAAACTAGATACACAATCTAGTTTGATATGCTCGCTGATATTGTTAAAGGGCATTGTTGGGTAGGACCCAACTAAACCTAGGAAATAGACTTTGACCTGGTCACCCTAAAACGAATTGCTAACCCTAAAAGTATCGTCTAAAGCATTTCAAACCCCAAAACAAACTAGGTTAGCTCTTTTTTTTTTGCAAAAGACCAAAAGCATTCTAAAAGACTAAATTTTTGTTCTTACTTGTCATTCAATAAAGGGAGTTGAAGACTAATCATCAAAGGTTCCACAATGGTTGCATTGTCATTCCTACACATTTTCAAATGTTCATCAACTACCAAAGAGATTATAGAAGAATATTTATTTAAAAGAGGTAAGTTTTTCTTCTTGCATTTTTTTTTACAAACATAATAGAAACTCTCTACTTCGTTTTACTTTCTTTTTTCTACAAATGTATTACTATGCTGGAAATTTCAAATATCTAAGGTTTTATATCTTTTTTTTCTTCTAAAATTTTATTTGTTTTGAATGTGTTGTTTATAAAATTTCTTGTCATAGGAATTACAATGGCAACTAGTTCTAGCTCCACAAGGTAACTTGAATTTTAAACAAATTCGAGTTCTTCTCTTTCAAAGTATTTTGATATGCTACAACTAGTTCCAAGTTGTGGGAGTTATATTTGGAATTGCAGAGGGTGTGAAGTCAGCTGTTCAATCTTGTATAGCCAAGTGAAAGCCCACCTATGTGGAATTCTAGGACTAGGAATCAAAACTTACCCTAGAAAGAATGGTGTATGTGTGCCATTGAAGCAAATGATAGTCTATAATATAGAGCAGGAGCAAGCAGATGAACTAACAAACCGTACAGAAAATCATCTTTCAACAAAACAAAGAGAATGAAGCCCCCTATCCTCTCTATTCCCAAAGTCTGTGGTGGAGAGAAACCTATGTTTGTGATTTCTAAAGAACCCATGGTAATTCAATTGGACTCAGGACACTACCAATTAACACATAGCAAAATGTAATTATGTAAATTGGTTGGCTTTCAATGATGTCCCCTCATCATATTGGCAAGAAATGCAGGAAAAAATTAATGAGGTTTCAAAAGAAAACAAGGGACTAGGTGTGATGTCCCCGAATTAGCAGGTTTTGGGAAACTGAATATGGTCAGTTCATCAGCGCGACCCTCGCGAGTTGACAGAATGATTTGAGGGTATTAGCGTTCAGATTCTATTTTTGGACTTTCCATTTCTTGACTTACTATTTATAGTAAGTCAGTTGGAGGTCAGTTACTATTTCTGGCAGGGTAGTTGGGGACCAAGTTGATCAACGGTTACAGCAGTGGATGCAGAAATCAACATCAAAAGAATAATGGATATTTAATTATTAATTAATAACATTATGTTATTAATTAATAAAACGATTACGTTATTATAATAATAATATTTTATTATTATAATGCTTTTAGAAGTTGACATTTTTAAGAATGGCTAACTGGTGATGATTTTTGGAAACTCTTGCATCCGAGGGGTTATATATTCAAGCTCATTTGTGAAGTTGATCATCAATTATATTTTATTAAACTTGGTTTGGAGGATTATCTCTCTTATTTGTGCCCTTGCTGAATGTATAAGGGTCAAATTAGTCTTGAAGACTGATTCTTGGACTAATCACGAATTGATTGCCGAAGTAAAATCAATTCCTCCTCTTCGTGTTGATGTATGCGAAATGAGGAAGCATTGAATTTCGAATTGATTGCTGAAGTAAAATCAATTCCTCCTCTTCGTGCTGATGTATGCGAATAGAGGAAGCACTGAATTCTGGTTCATATTGTCTGGATTGGGGCTGGGTTGTTCACAGTGGTTCGAAATCCATTGGAGAGTGAAGGATTAACGCAGGTTGGGTTCGAGCTGGTGTTGTGTATCGATTCAGCAGTTTGTGGAAGTGGCACATGGTATTGCGGGAGTAACATTATCACTTAGCGTCCAGCAATAAGGGATCGCATGGACACATCAGCTGCCATGACATTAGCATTCTCAGTGCGGGGAAGCAATCTGTTGTTAGGGGCTGCGTTATTTGGTGGAGAGAGTTGCAGGGCAGGCGTCATCATTGCTAATCAGGCTGCGCCTAATAATTAGTACTCTCTGTCATTTGCTTACGTATTTCCCTTGATAAATAAGTGTGAATTCACAATAAAATCGACTTGAATGTAGTTTCAGTATTTGAATTAAAATTTAAATGATACATGTGGTTTAATTATAAGTGTTGTTGAGGGTTGGCAAATCGTCTTTCAAATATTCAGATCAAGTGCGTTTGCTTAAAAGCATTAAAATCGTGCAAGAACTTAGTGAATTATTAGAAGAGCCAGGCAGGCTCATCACAGTGGTATCAAAGCGGTTTCCTGCCAACCTGCAGGGAAATCGAGTTCATTAATTTTTACTATTATTTGGAGAATTATATATGGCAGACGACAGGAGATTCATTCCTGGCAGACATTATTACAGGCGAGGTCATTCGCCTCCAGCAAACGTGGATGATCCAGATATCCAGTTTGGTACGGTGCTAGGTGGGGATAATAATGCAAGTGGCTCAGCAGGCCAGGCCGGGCACACTGAAGCAGATATAGACAAAGAGGCTAGGGAAACATTCAGGAACTTAGCCACAGGCCAGCATCATGTAGCCGATGTATTACATGAGCTTTCTGACACATTGAAATGGTTCACTCTTCCTAGGAGTCAGAGCAGGGAGAGATCACGTGATGCTTTTGTCGCATCACATCGGTCCCGAGTTGATGACCGGCACAGAGATTATGAGCCTTGGACCCTGAGACATGATAGAGCTGACAGGACAGGTGATAGGAGAGATCAATTCAAGCCCCAAGGGCCCAGATTTATGAGGCCAGAGACTAACACAGCCAGTGTTGATGATGAGAGTGCCCCTTTTGCTGACGACATAGTCTCACACTATGCCGAATGGGATGCCCTTCCTCCAGCCTTGAAACAACACTTAAATTTTGACCATTATCTGACTCAGAAACGAGAACATGCTAGGGGAAGACCAGCACAAGACAGGCAGAGAATGGGACATAATGATCTGAGACAGGTAGCTAGCAAGATGATGCTAGCACACTTTGATGGCAGCGGTAGGGTCACTGCTAGGACTTGGATCCACAAGCTCGATACCTAACTTTCACTGCGTCCGATGACCAAAATGGATGCTATTAGATTTACAGTTTTACACCTAGATGGATCTGCACAGGACTGGTGGTACCACGGACTGAGGTCACTACATCATGATCAGATTACTATCTATCAGGAGTTTGTGGATAGACTCATTGAGCGCTTCGACAGGAAAGACCCTGAGGTCTATTTCAAAGAGTTGGCTCAGTTACAACAGACGACCAACTTGGAGGCCTACATTAGTGAGTTTCAGCGCATATCAGTGATAGTGTACAACATCTCAGAGCAGAGGAGGGTGATGCTATTCCTAGAGGGACTAGTTGAACCACTACGAGGATGGGTTAAATCCCTAGATCCCCTATCATTGCATGAGGCCATGAAGAAGGCCAGAGATCTCGAGGCTTCTGCACCCAAAAGACAGTTTGCTGCAAGACCTTCAGGACCACCTTATGATAGGACAGCCCCAAGGCGGGTAGAAAAATCAGACTCTAAAAGTCCTATGGCAGCACCCTTACATCAGGAAACACTTAATGATTTAAGGAAGAAGAAACTTTGTTTTTACTGTCGGGGACCGTATGATGTTACTCATAATTGTCCTATGAAACCCCAGGGTAAGCACAGGATGATGGAGTGGTTTTACGATGATGAGGATGTTCCTGAGTACACAGACGAGTTGACTGATGAGGGACAAGGCATTCAGGGAGCTGAGGGGTACACAGAGGATGAGGGTGATACGTCACACCTCAAGGTGGCATATCTGTCCAGCATGAAGAAAGAGGGGGATTTCAGATTACATGGTCTACTAGCTGGACAGAGGGTGGTTGCTCTTTTTGATACTGGAGCCACACATAATTTTATTGACTCTCGCTTGGTGACTCGCAGGGGTATCCAGACAGAGGATTTCACAGGATTGAGAGTACAGGTAGTAGATGGTTACACTCTGAAGTGTAACACGATGGTGGTTGATTTACCAGTCAAACTGGGGACTTATGCCTTTAAGGCGGACTTCTATGTAGTGGATATGGGTGGTACAGATTTGGTTCTAGGGATGGCCTGGTCACATACTATTAAGGACATCTACATCAGCACAGAAAGGATGGAGATAAGGTTTATCTCGGAGGGGAAACCACAAGTACTTAAGGCCATCAGAGAGGAAGGGCTCAAGCAGATTTCACTCAAGCGGTGCAGCATTTAGTACGTCATGAGAATGAGGTAGACTGGGCGGTAGAGTGTAGGTTGATGTCATCGTTAGACCATGCAGATAAATTCACATATCACCCTGACATTCAGCAGCTGAGAACTAAACACGATAAGGTATTTAGAGACTTACCTTTGGGTAGACCTCCGGATAGGGGCACTAAGCATATCATAGAGTTGGAGGAGGGCACCAAGCCCATTATGATCACCCCGTATCGGCATCCGAAACGGTTGAAAGATGAAATAGAAAAAACAATACAAGAACTACTGGAGATGGGACACATTCGGCTGAGTAAGTCCCCCTTTGCTTCTTCGGTTGTTTTGGTGAAGAAGAAAGACGGCACCTTGCGTATGTGTATAGATTATCGGATGCTGAACAAGAAGACCATCAAGAACCGGTATCCCATTCCTTGGATTGACAAGCTGATAGATGAGTTGCACGGGGCACAGTTTTTCTCAAAGATAGATTTGAGATCCGGACACCATTAGATCCAAGTTAGAGAACGGGACATCGAGAAGACAGCTTTCAGATGTCACTGTGGACACTTTGAATTTCTTGTCATGCCGTTCGGTTTGACAAATGCCCCAACTACCTTCCAGTCCACGATGAACAGGGTGTTCCACAGCCAGCTAAGGAGATTTGTGTTGGTTTTCTTTGATGACATCCTGGTCTACAATAAGACTTGGGATGACCATGTTGCACACCTCGGTACAGTGTTGAGTATATTGGAGAGGGATTCCTTATATGCCAAGGAATCTAAGTGTGCTTTGGGAATGACAGAGCTGCTCTACTTAGGACATATCATTAGCGCTGATGGTGTGCGTATGGATCCTGATAAGGTGGTCCGCGTCATTTTAGATTGGCCCACGCCAGAGACCCTGACACAGTTGAGGGGGTTTATTGGGTTATGTGCTTTCTACCGTAGATTTGTGGCAGGTTTCTCTCGTCATGCTGCTCCTCTTACAGATTTGACACGTAAGGGTGCTTTTCAGTGGACCACTCAGGCGCAGGAGAGCTTTGAGAGGTTCAAGACTATTATGACTACTTGTCCGGTCTTGGTGCTACCAGATTTTTCGAGGCCTTTTGATTTGCATTGTGATGCTTCAGGAGAAGGTGTAGGAGCAGTATTATCCCAAGACCGCCATCCCATTGTTTTCGAGAGTCAAAAACTACGTGGTCCGAAGAGAACATTTAGTGTGTACGATAAGGAAATGTTGGCCATTATGCATGCTTTGGCCAAATTCAGACAGCACTTGGTGGGGAGTAAATTCTGTATCAAAACCAACCATAATAGTCTGAAACATTTTCTTGGGCAGCGGGACCTCAATGAGAGGCAGCAGAAATGGGTGAGCAAGCTGCAGTCATACGACTTTGATATTACCTATATCAAAGGGACCCAGAATGTGGTGGCCGATGCTCTTTCACGGAGACCCCACATGTGCTCACTTACCGAGATTTCCGAGGCTTGGAGGCATTTGATCCTAGCTGAGTATGCCAGGGATACATGGGCAACAGGCTTTATTGATGGCAATATTCAGGATGATAGATTTTCCCTTGTAGATGAGTTGATCATTTATAAGGGGAGGATTTTTCTGGTTGTAGGATCAAGGGTCTGGAAGATCCTCTTCCGGGCATTCCATGACACACCTATGGCGGGTCATCTAGGTTTCTTTAAAACCTACAGGCAGATCCAAGAGAGGTTTACCTGGAAGGGACTGAAGAGAGATGTTCAGCGATATGTTCGTGAATGCTCTGTTTGTCAGCAGAACAAACAAGAGCACACTTACCCGGCCAGGTTGTTACAACCACTTCCCATTCTTGAGGGGAAATGGGAGAGTATTTCTATGGACTTCATTGTGGGGCTACCCAAAGCCCAAGGGCGGGATTGCATTTTCGTGGTGGTGGATAGGCTCACGAAGTATGCACATTTTTTCCCCATCACTACTACCTACTCCGCAGTGCAGCTGGCAGAGTTATTTTTTGGGGAGGTGTTTAGGATGCATGGCTTACCCCGGAACATTGTAAGTGACCGAGACAGTCGCTTTATGAGCCACTTCTAGCAGGAGATCTTCAGGTTATGCGATACAGAGTTGACACTGAGTACCAGTTATCATCCGCAGACCGACGGACAGACGGAGATTGTCAATAAATGGGTGGATGGCTATCTGCGGAATTATGTCTCATCACAACAGAGGGCTTGGGTTAAGTGGATACATATGTGCGAGTATTGTTATAACTCCATGTTTCACATAACTATACAGATGTCACCTTTCCGTGCCTTGTATGGTTATGATCCCCCGACTTTTGTGGATTTACTGTGCAGTGACAACAGGGTACCCAGTGCAGGGGAGCTTTTGCAGGATAGTCGGGATATTATGAGGGCATTGAAGGACAATATTCAGAAGGCACAGAATTTGCAGAAATAGTATGCGGATCAAAAGAGGATAGCTCGCTCTTTTGAGGTTGGGGACATGGTTTATCTGATGCTGCAGCCTTATAGCCAATCTTCTATCAAGAAGAGGGGCGGAAAAGCTCAAGCCACGGTATTATGGGCCATTTCGAGTGGTTCGACGTGTCGGAGAGGTGGCTAATGAGCTGGAATTACCTGAGGACAGCAAAGTGCACAATGTGTTTCATGTTTCGCGTCTTAGGGAAGCCCTAGGCCGAACTGTGATTCCTTCTGTTGTATTACCACCCCTGGATGATGAGGGGAAACTGGAATTGATACCAGAGGCCATTTTGGATGTACGTGAGAGACGGTTGCGCCGGAGGACTATCCGGGAATATTTGGTCAAATGACAAGGGTTACCTGACGAGGATGCTACTTGGGAACCCGAGGATATTATGCAGCACCCTGGATTGTGATTGCTTGAGGACAAGCAATTTCAAGGAGGGCAGACTGTGATGTCCCCGAATTAGCAGGTTCTGGGAATCTGAATATGGTTAGCTCATCAGTGCGACCCTCGTGAGTTGACAGAATGATTTGAGGGTCTTAGCGTTCAAATTCTATTTTTGGACTTTCTATTTCTGGACTTACTATTTATAGTAAGTCAGTTGGAGGTTAGTTACTATTTCTGGCAGTGCAGTTTGGGACCAGGTTTATCAGCGGTTACAACAGTGGATGAAGAAATCAACATTAGAAGAATAATGGATATTTAATTATTAATTAATAACATTATGTTATTAATTAATAAAACGATTACGTTATTATAATAATAATATTTTATTATTATAATGCTTTTAGAAGTTGACATTTTTAAGAATGGTTAACTGGTGATGATTTTTGGAAACTCTTGCATCTGAGGGGTTATATATTCGAGCTCATTTGTGAAGTTGATCATCGACTATATTTTATTAAACTTGGTTTGGAGGATTATCTCTCGTATCTGTGCCCTTGCTAAATGTATAAGAGTCAAATTAGTCTTGAAGACTGATTCTTGGACTAATCACGAATTGATTGCCGAAGTAAAATCAATTCCTCCTCTTCGTGCTAATGTATGCGAACTGAGGAAGCACTGAATTTCGAATTGATTGCTGAAGTAAAATCAATTCCTCCTCTTCGTGCTGATGTATGCGAATAGAGGAAGCACTGAATTCTGGTTCGTATTGTCTGGATTGGGGCTGGGTTGTTGACAGTGGTTTGAAATCCATTAGAGAGTGAAGGATTAACGCAGGTTGGGTTCGAGCTGGTGTTGTGTATCAATTCAGCAGTTTGTGGAAGTGGCACTGTGGTATTGCGGGAGTAACATTATCATTTAGCGTCCAGCAATAAGGGATCGCGTGGACACATTAGCTGCCGCGACATAAGCATTCTTCGAAATCAATTCCTCTTTTTTCAGGAATGATTGATAAACAACTACAACTTTTCAACTTAACAAAAGGTATCTATTACTACAATAATACCGATGGCTCAGGGGTTGACGTGAGAACAAAGCCAAAGACAACAGTCTACTTATATATTTTGTGAAACAAATACAAGATCCCAAATTCTCCCCTGCGCTTATCTCGAATAAAGATTCAATAATCATAATAACCAGTAAGGCACGAAGTCTCTTACTGGATACTCTCAAACTTAGTAAAAATACTTACAACTGAAGCCCAAAGTCTTTCAATTCTAAGTAATTGCTAAGTTTGAGAGTATCCAGTAAGAGACTTTGTGCCTTACTGGTTATTCTAATTATTGAATCTTTATTCGAGATAAGTGCAAGGGACTTTGGGTTCTTGTATTTGTTTCATAAAATATATAAGTACATTGTTGTCTTTGGTGTTGTTCTTCTATCAAACCCTGAGGCACCATTATTATCGTAGCAATAGATACCTTTTGTTCACTTGAAAAGTTGTAGTTGTGTATGAATCATTCCTGAAAAAAGAGGAATTGATTACGAAGAACCGCCCTTTTGTTAATTTCAGTTAGGTCTCTATTGAAGCCACCTACGGTAAGAAGGGAGCCTCCCCTATAGCTGAGATGAGAGAGAAATCTCATGAGACGTTGCCTACAGTCACAGTTTTGCAAGTTGTAGTCATAGTGACTTACAAAACATTTAGGCAACAGTTTTTGGCGACTCCGCTGGGGATACGACACGCATTCAAAAGCCTCATGCTTTCATTTGAAGTATACCTGTGTCCTATTCATTGTAATTATTCATTGTAATTTTATTTCTGTACTTTTTTTTCAAGCTTTTACCAAGGACATGTAAATGGTTTCCCAAGGTCCTTGGGGAAATGCTTTTGGTCCATTGAATCTAGCTCTACCTCAGCATGCTCTCCCTGATGGCTCACTGAAGAATTTCCTTGTTTCTCGGCAATGGACAACAACATCCTGATGAACATATTGTTGCTTTCTACATCGCATGTAGTGTTCATGGTGTTGAACATGACGTATCCATGAGACTGTTCGTGGAAACTCTCCAAGGTGTGGTTGCTGACTAGTTTTACCATCTACCACCACATATATCACAAACTGGGCCATTCTCATAGCCAAGTTTGAAGAAAGGTTCAAGCCTCCTGAAGATGCTCATGCTTTATTTTCCCAACTCACTCAATTGAAGATGTTTCACGTGCCTATGCATGAATTTGTTGCTCATTTCAACAAATGGACACGAAGAATTCCAGTCGTTGCTTAACCTATTGCTACAAATTTGAAGTGTTTCTTTGTCAACGCTCAAATTCCCGAAGTCAATTTTCTGTTCAGAAGGGCAGCCCCGGCTACTCTTGCAGTTGCACAAACATTGGCAATTGAAATTGAAGATGATCTTATTCTTGCCGAGCAGATACGAATTGAAGCAAGTGGATTTGAAGAAAGTTTTCCTTTCTTTGGGCTCATTTTCTTCCATCAAAAGGACAGATCCTGCGGTGCAGAGGTTGGCAAATGAGTTGCTTGTCCTCAAAAATCAAATAACTCAAGGTATGTTCTTTGTTACTCACAAAGATGTACAAAGAAGACCTCTTACAAATTTTTCTTGTAGTCTTGTTGGTGGGAATCAACAAAAGTTAGTTTCATCACCAACAAAGCTTACTATTGAGGCACTATCAATGAAGGCAGCAACGAAGCACCCAGAAACCGAAGCTAGTGATCTTGCTATTCTCATCCAGGAAAAGGAAGCAGACATACCTGGCGAATCTTATTTCTAGTTCACGCAATCTCAGAAAGCCATTGATGAAAATCAGAAAGATGAAATTCATTCTTCTGATGTTCAAGTGAATGAATATGATTATGTCATCAGATATAAAAAGATGGACATGCAAACAACTCCTAGTCAAGCTGAAAATGATGCACTTGTATCTATAGGTCATGAACTTGAATACACTTTGCATAAATGTTCTACCATAGAGCTTGAAAAGAAACTTCTCATAAACAATCAAGACTCCCAAATCTGGAGTTTGCAAACAACATATTAAGGTACGCAATGCAGTCATGTTGTCGCCTGAACCACATGAACAAGAATTTTCCAATCAACCTGAGGTGTTGATCGTTGATGAACCAGTTATTCAAGTTGCAACTGGAAAGGAAACATCAGTCTTTGTTCGATCAAGGGGATGTCCCATCAAACATCTTGCTTGATTGGAGGCCAACGAAAAGATAGATATTCCACTTGTACCTGAGCATGAAAATACAATTGAAGTAGAGGTTAAACATGCATTTGCAGTTCATCAGGAGCAGTTTGAATTCATGGACTTACTTTGGGGAAGCAGTACATATGATTCATCTCCAGAAGGTGAATTTGTTCATCTCTTCCAAGAGGTGTTACATCAAGCATTAGCATCATTGCTCCATCTGTTCGTGTTTCATGGTTACAAAGTTACTTGTGAACATGCAAGGTACTGCAAGCTGTTGAAAAAAGACAGCTATTTTGCAAAGCCTGTTAATGGTTTTGTTTGAAAGGTCTCAATTTGTGGCTAGTTTTGTTTAGGTAAGTTTTCTTTGTTTTCAATAAGTGCATTTGCACAATTTATGTTTTGTTTTTAATTGGGTGCTTTGTGTCAGTCGCGTCATCCTTTTTGTCATTTTGAGTCTTTTCTTTTTCAGTCGCCTAACTCTATAGCCCAATGGAGTAGATAAAGCCACTTAGAGGTTTGGATTCTACATTCTTCATTGTTTCTAAGAACAAACGAAGTACGTTCCCCAGTTAGAGCCAGTTGTTGTCCTCAATTTTGCATTCACAAAATTGAACAACCCTACGCAACTTTCTCATGAATTCATAGGTGTATTCTCTAAGTTTTGGTGTTCTAAATAATGTGTTACCAAGGCAACCAGCTATCCCTTGTATTGTCTCAAGTTTCACATCTTTCGAATACTGATTTTGAAGGTTTCCGTCAAGTTTTCATCCACTTTGCTTGTCAGAACAGGTTTTTCTTCCCTAGCTGCAAGAACTTGATTTTTGGTAACCTTCGAGTCGTTTCTTGATTTTTCTTGATTGTCTGGTTTGTTTTCAGTTTTGTTTTTGTCCTAGATTGATTGCATTTTCAATTCCGCTCATTTCGAGCTAACTTAGGCTTCAATTGGAATTGTATATTAAAAGTTATTAAGGAATTAAGTGTACTGTAGGTGGGCTTTTTAGGCCTAACTGCATATCTTCATTCTTTGATTAAAATCTTGCCTAAGTGGGCTTTTCGTCGACCATTGCATAACATCATGGGCAGTATTTACTTGTAAAGTGGAATTAAAACTCCATATTTATGTATTTGCATGAGGGTCATGAGTTTTAATGAGTTTATAATGTATAGTGGGCTTTTTAAGCCTGGTTACATATTTTCTTTTTAAAATTTAAATCAATTGTAATTACACATGAGAAGCCCATGTATGTGTTAAATCATCGACTATATGTAAAAGGTGGCAATTTTGGAGGGCATTACATGTTTTGAAAGGCTTGTACGAATATTGTTGTCTTCTAAAATCTCGTTATGAGCCAAAGTGGCAATTTTGAAGGTTTTACATGTTTGAAAATACATGTAATGACTTGCGATATATGTTTAAAAGCCTGTTATGTATTGTTTTGGCTTTTAAAAGCCTGTTATAACACATAGCAGCGATTTTGGGAGCAATAGCATTGTTTTGTTAAAGTGTTTTACCTTGCACGAGGCTTATTAGAGCCCGTTGCTGCCTTTATAACATGTAATGTATGCAATGATTCCAAAAAAAACCGTTATAACTCATAAGTGGCGATTTTGAGAGCATTTGCATGCTCGCGAGAAGTGTTGTTGGCCTCATAAAGCCTGTAATATATGCATCTTGAACTCAGAATCTCGTAAATTTAAAATGGCATTTTAGAGGCATGTATCGTGAATTTTAAAGCCCGTCCTAGGGCATTGGTATGATTTTTGAAGAGGAAAACACTCAGATTTCTTGCAATGTCTATCAAGAAGCACGTCTAGGGCAAAGACATCTTATTTTGCAGCTTGTATACACTTCCACAAACCGTGTTTATACATCAAGGGCATTGTTTTTCCTCCTCATTGCATTTCTACAAATCAGCGTAAGGCAGGTTTGGACAAGTCTTTAGCTTCCTATCTTCTTGCATTTTGCCTCTCATCCATGGCCATTTGTCAAAGAACTTTTCCAGATCTGGAGTTTGCATTTACGGAAAATGGAATTTGAGTTTGAGAATTCTTCTTCTTCCAACGGTTTTGTAAAAGTTTAAATTCAGAAGTTGAGAAGTCTTTGTAATTCTTCTTCTCTCACAGTGAAAGTTAAGAAATTCAGAAAAGAAAAACTAAATAAAGTTGTCTGCAGCCAATGAACAAAGGGATAGAGTCTCCTTTTGATTTAGAAGAAGTGAAAGATAGTGAACATTCAACAAAGATGCCAGTTGTTCTTCAAAGCTTAAAGATCATGAAGCTTTCAATAATCTATGTTGATGTTCCTACATTTTGAGCTCCCCACCTCGTCTATGTAGAGAGAACAATTAGTACTTCCCCTCATGTAGCAAATTTGTGTTGCAGCTAATGATCTTCCCAAAATCTGGTTCTTCTCATACGGCATATGGTTTCTAAATCCCAGCATGTAATCGGGTTTCTAAATCCTAATTACGGATTACACGGTTGTAGAAGTATACCACATGATGGAGTCTACAAGGAGGTGAAAAAGTGATGACAACATAGAATGCTTTCAAGACAGAGATGTAAAGAAACAAATATGCTTTCAAGTAACCACCATTATGATGCAGGTTTCTATTTAAATTCGAGATGCTTCACCAAACCTGAGCACATCAATCATCAAGCATTCTTGTAGCAGCATGAAGACCGACAAAGGATGATGTAATAGAAATCGTGTCTTGTCAGACACTTAGTCATTTTCAAGTGCTTTATAAAAAGGTGTAGTTTTGTTGAAAAAAAACATGTAATTGGGTAACAAGTTGTAATTGCATGTGATAGTATCACGTGCAAAGTTGTAACATGTAATCAGACTACAAGTGCATTAGGCTTTGTAATCTTGAATAAGTCAAAGGTAGTTAAGGGTTTCCCCTTCTTTCTCCACCTTTTTCTCAGCCCCTCACCTATTAAAAAAGGAGGGTGCTCATTGTAATTTTCATGATTTGGCAATACAAGAAAACTCTGTCAGTTTGTATATGCACTCTAAGACTTTGAGCTTAGATATAAATTTGAATTGCTTTCATTAAAAGAGGCAGGTTGTTTTTGTTGTCGGGTGTAAGGTACGGATGTGTCGGTTGGGAATTAGTTACATCTGGAGGCTAGGGAGTTGCGCGCGGTTGTCAACCGTCGCGTCCCTTCGGACCTTTATATACTTGTATTACCTTCGGGTAAAGCATCATTGATGCAGAGACAATTTTGTAATCAATGGACTGGAATAAATAATACTTGTCATTTAATTTAGATATATTATGTTCTGTGCATACTACAATTAGACCAGGTTACCCCAGCGGGTAAACATTTGGCGCCGCTGCCTAGACGAACTCGGAACTGGATGGCGTACGGAGACAATGGGATTATCCATTGACGAAATAAACCCCGAAGCAGACGATGCACGTACAGAACTGTACGAAGGGGAGGATAACTGTAATGTCCCCGTCATTAAATAAATAAAATAAACTTGTATTTGGGTCTCGGTCGATTTAGCTTATCACGGACCCATTTTTATGTTAACGTAGGGATTAGTGTTGCCGCGTCGGCTTTATTTGTACACCTCCGGGGTTTTCCCGACGGGTATTTATGACCGGCTTTTAGGATGTATTTCTCATGTTGTGATTTGATATTTTATTTGTATTTGCGAATTCCTACTGGAGTTCTTCTCTTCGCCATTTCGGAGGTGAAAGATCCTCCCTACTTGGTCTTCCGCAGTTTCGGTGGCATTCAGCCCTCACCCTATTCTGCTTATTGTTGCTTGTATCGGAACTGGCAAATCCGAAACCCTATTAATTGATTCAATAATACTTCATTGACATCATATTCGATCGACGTACTGTTCTGTGTAATTATCAATCGAAGGGAAATCATCATTCAACCCTCCGGAAGACTCATTGAGTATCGTGGCGCACTTCCCTTCATTGTACGGCCCTGTCCTCCAGCTGAACGTTCCTGTCCTC
>MU228495.1:2646886-2670703 GCA_018584345.1 Thuja plicata | reverse complement strand
GAATAAGTTCATATATATAACATCCGAAGGGACACGACCGAAACGTCGCGTTGTAACTGCCTAACCCTTCGGTGACTAACAACCTAGATTAACATAATACTTTATTTCATGACAACCCGTACATACACCAACACTGATGTCTTCAATCAGAATAATTCATGTATGTATCTGCTCTTATGATACCCTAGGTTTGGTTATTACATTTCAGCATATTGCTATAGAATGGGATATTGCTTTCAGTTTGCAAATGAGATGGTGTATGCTAAATTTCTGAGACAATAGTACAGTTCTTTGCTGCTGTAGCTTGCATTTTATCATTGATAAATAAAGTTAATTTATACTGTGAGTCTAGACTATTACATACTTTGTCATATCTACATAGTGATTTGTCGATATTTATTATACCTTCACAAGCAATGCAATGTCAATCCGATCTGATGTTTAGAAAATCTCAGAAAATCAGTAATTAGCTTGCTAGCCAACTGTTTGACAAAATTACAGTAAGGAAGGGAAGCAAAAAATTAGTCTAAGAACAAGGGGTGTTCCTACAGAACACTTTTCGGTTTTCTAGTCACCTTGGTGATCCTATACGGATTTGAAGCTTGGGGCAGCAGTATGTCAGATCAGAAATGGTGGCAAGAACAAAGAATTTAAAAACGTTTAATCGTCAGCAGCGTCAAAATTAAAATTGCTGTCCCAAATGAGATTCTATTGGCAAAAACTTGCACCTGTCGTCTAAAAGCATTGGTTATGGTCCGTTTGGTACATTATCTAGAGAAGATTCAAAATATGGAAAGATGTTGTTGGCCTAAGATGATAATGGAAGAAAGATTAGATAGAAGGAAGAACACATGAATGAAACAAAATGACAACTGGATGAAAAAATGGGATATTAGTATACAAAATTGTCTAAACATCAATGAAGAAACAAAAAAAAATTGTGAAGGAAAAATTCAAGAGTAGCTTATGGACAAAACAAAATGGGCGTCAAAAAGTTTACTATATCAAAGAATTCAACCCAATGAGAGACCATGAGGAAAAAGCCTATATAGGAGTGAATATTAAATGGAGAGAAAAAATGTTGATAGCTCAATTAAGAACCAGCTGCCATCACCTATGGAGTGAAACAGGTAGATGGATGATATCTAGAGAAGAGTGGGAAAAGAGAGTTCGCTTATTTTGCAACACGGGAGCAATAGAAACAAAGCAACATTTTGTCAAGAAATGCCGACATACCACGACATTTGTGCCAACTATTGTCATGTCCACTCTTTCTTAGGCAAGACCAATTCATGATTCATCCTTATAGCTCATACGGTCCCCCGTAAGCTATTAAGCGTTGTAAGGAGGTCCATTTTGTGGTGCACTTGTGGCATCACTTTCCTTGGTGCGAACCTATGTTCAAATCCAAATTTAGGCACCATAATTGCACTAGCCAACTTGCTTTCTTTGAATTGACATAACATCATATTTATATCGGCATTGAGAGAGCATCATAATGATTGATCAGCTTTGTATTCATTTGTCCTTGTAATTCCTTATCAGAATTCATTGGGAAGTTGGGAGATTGCTGTTTCGGAGGTGAAATATCCTCCCTAGTCTGCTATCAATCCCAATTTTGTGAAGTCTCTTCGAGACCAAATTGGATCAATATTTTGTCATAATTATTAGTATTCCTCATATCCTGCGATCTGAGTCAGCGATCAGCTTTTGGCATCTGCAATTCACAGTGCCATCGACATACATCAGAGCTCATCATTTGATACAACATGATGGCAACATTTATACCTCTATGATAGCAGGGAAGGAGCATACAGATGTAGATATTGCAGTGGCACATACAACAAAAACCATAGATTGTGATAGCATATAGCAACCAATGATATATACATCCTAGCATTGCATTCATTCGAAGGTCACCACATAGAAGAGATATATATAGCAGCAAATACATAGAATTGCAATCATCCGAAGGTCACCACCTACCAGAGATATAGCGGCGAAACATAGCATTGCATTTCATCCAAAGGTCACCACATATCAGAGATACATATATCTAGCAGCGAAAACATTAGAAATCCCCTATATCAAAGGTACATAGGCAGACACATTGAGATCACAATGTATCAGAGCTACATCAGCCACAGCCAAACTATCACACAGTGGCGATAATATCATCAATAATCAGAGATCTAACAGCAGACATCATATCATTGCAATTAACAGCGATATCATAATGTGGAGCAGTGTCAACAACACTACAATGCCATCACACTTCCGCAATCTTCAACATGGAGGAATCATTAGAAGACCGAGGTGCATGGTCTCTTGAGCTCCATCTTGATTGTAATAAATGGTTGTGATTGCTTGAACATTAATTGTAATATCAGATTGCTAGATCCATCATTGCAGCTTTGTCTATTGTGTTCTTGTATATTGCTTGGGATATTTCAGCTATGAAAATATTTTGAAAGAAGACAACCTAAGCCACTTTGTTTGACGAAATGAATCTGGCCAAAATAGCAAACCTACTGATCAAAATTCACTGTAGAAGAGCAGATCTAGAAAGGAGGCTACAAATTGTTTAAGGTTTTTGGTGCCCTGTTTTTTAGAATGTGTTGTTCATGGGTCATGTTGATGTGAGTTTTATGCCACTTCAACATGCATGATCAAACACACAGTATTCCAAGATGAAACACCAAATCTCCAACTCTCTCTTGAATAAGGATGCTCATATGCTAAACAATGTATAAGAATTGTGTGATCAATTGAGACAACCCCAAGGTTCCTTATTATGGACTTTCACTCAGTTGTAATAATGTGATATGCTAGGCATCACAAAGGGACTTACGTTGTTCAATCAATGGATATCAACTACTTCAACTTCTTCTAACCAAACAAACTACAAAGGGAAAAGGTTTAGAAAGCTATTCTACTCTTAGAATGCAAGAGATGATGAATGCAATTTGTGTCTCTACTAGACTTAGTTTAGCCATAGGCATCAACCAAGCTAGTGCAATCTCTTGAGCTAGATGTAAGATGTTCAAACTATTACCATTCCATTAACACCATCCATCGATGCAGATCAATATGCAAGCAATAATTGAAATAAGGCTCATAAATATGTCATTTGATCACGCAAAGCAAACTTGCAATCAACAAGCAACTAGTGGTTTGGTCTATGCGAGTTCAACAAAGATGCATCCAAAATATCTTTCATTCAACTAAACACTACTTCTAATCAACATGAAATGAAATCCTAATCTAAGTGAGGAAATGTAGAAACCATGCAATACTCCAAATCAACACAAGTAATCCACCATGAAGACCAACAATGAATTAGCAATTACTTTGATAGCATTATGGCAACAATTTCTCCAAGTCTCATCTTTTACAAATGACAAGGCTTTGCCTTTTCTAGTAGTTCCCAGTACAATGTGTGGCTAAGATTGATTTGAAATCAAGGGCCGAGATTTAGCCAACACAACCCTAATCTACCTAACAGCTACAAGCGTTAAATGCTTATCCATTTACATGAAGGCACCACCTTGTGGGCCAATAAGAAAATTACAATGCCTTTATCAACCAATGAGAAAATGGGTTAGGTAGAAGCTTATAGAAGAAGGCACCAATCAATGGGCCAATCATAATGAAGTACCACCTTGTGGGCCAATAAGAAAATTACAATGCTTTTATCAACATGCCACTACAACAAGTCCCGTAGGCTACTTTGGCCTCATGGACGTTATAAAAATATTTCATTCATTCATTCAATGTGGAGACAATATATTTTCAAATCTATAAACACACGTGGTTAACAAATGTGAGGGCTCCAATAAATTTTTAATTAATGCAAGGAATGAGCATAACAATTCCTAAATGCCCCATAATTTATTTTTAATTACAAAATATATGTTTGAAGTTTAAAAAATAAGTTTAAAGTGTAACTACAATGGCAGCACAGGGTGAAGTGTAATGGCATGAGCCCATTAATTAAAAAATGTTAAATAAAATAATTTTTAAGCCCACAATTAAGAGACATGTAACATGGCGTAAAAAGGTAAATCTAATTTATGAATACTATTTTAATACTTCCATGATAATATTTTTAAAATTATTTTTAAAATTAAAAAAGTAAAATCTAAATTATTGCTTGTAAATAAAATTTCATTTTTAATTTACTAATTATATATCATCTTTTAAAGAATGGTTTGCACATATTCAATTTGTTGAGAAATAAGTCTCTCATTTTTTTCTTAGTCGTAATAAGATTATATTCTATATCAAAAACTAGCAAAAATAATTTCTATTCATTTGTATGATACAGAAATTTTATAAAATTGGTATGCCTATACTATAAAATTAGTTTTGATTATTAAATTAATAATATTATAATAAAATTAATCATACTTATTTACTTAATTTATAATACTAGGATTGACATCTCAAATACATCGAGATATTAAAATTGCTATTGAGATTCGAGAATAAATAGGCGCTCAAGACTAATATTTCTATACTAGCTTTTAATAGCTTTAGGTTTTACTATTGTTATTTGCTAACTAATAATTAGAACATGTTTTTTATTTTAATTTATTAATATAAATATAATGATATTCAAAATTTAATCTATAATGTTTAATAAATATTAGAATGAGTAAATATACATTGTAATGTATTAATAGACTAATAGTTTAATATTTATTATTTTATAATTTAATAGAAAATTAATAAAGGTAAATATTTAAAAATATATAATTATTATATATGTTGTCAAAAATATATAATATATGTATAAAAGTAATATTGTAATATTTAGTATAATGGTCATGTATGTAACTTTCTTTTAAGTCAATTAGTTAGTTTTTAGTAGCATTATGTTCTTTCAATTGTTTAGTTAGTTTAGTAACTTTATATTTTGTCTTTAGTTCTCGATCGTTTCTGTAATGGCAAGATCATAATGTAATTGCTTATTTAAGGAATATTACTAATCAATATTAATTAAATATTACAGATGGGATTAATTGTTATTATATTGATTAATAATATTACTAATATTGATTAAGAATATTGATTAGTAATATTAATTTGATTAATGTTATTAATATCAATTTGATTGATATTAGAGATTGACAATACATGGATTAATTATTATGGCTTGAGATTTATATTGGTTAATCATATTAATAAGGTTAAGTGGAGACTTTAGCAATATTTGAACAACTTGTATGCATTTAAGAAATATATCTGTATTGTACATTCATCAATTATGGTTTGTGACTACTGTCATAATATCATTCATTGATCAATGAAGTATTATAATATTATACTACACTATCAAAGATTCAAATGCAATTATTAGAAACTCTCCTCAACTTTCCACTAGACCAAGGAAGACAAAGAGGTAAAATGTTGTAATATGCATTAATTTACTTTTTTGTGTAATTCTACAGTTTATTTTTTTTGCCGAGCCCATGCCGAGTCTCAAGTTGAAGTCAAAATTTTGGGTTATCAAGTCAAGTCTGAATCCAATTCGTCAAACTTTGCTTTTCATCATAATTTTTTATAGTTTTTGACATTTGTAGTGGAAACTTGTAACTTTTGGGCATTTTGGTGTGTGCAATATTACTATTTTTCATATACACATTGACATGAATCATGGGGAAAAAAAATTAGTTAATATTAATTTGTTTGACTCTCATATGGACTCTATTGTTGTGTTTTACTTTTGATTCTATAACGTATATGTCAATATGATTTCATTTGCAACTTTATCAATGTTATGATTTATCATATGAAAATCTGAAATTTCTCTATATTTTTAATATATATAGTAGTCCCCTTTTCCATCCCTTGCTGTCCCCAAAAATGGTCTAAAAAATACCGTTCCCGACAAACGTCCCCCCATCCCGGAAACTTGGTGGAACTCAGATCCTAGAGATTAGGACAACAACGGAAAAGATAAGTTAGAAAAGAAAACTGCTTTGGAAGAAAGAGAAGCAAATGAAGCAAACTCAAAAACTTGGAGCGTGATGAGTTAACAATTATAGTAAGAGAGAATAGAGAGAATGATTGTTAGAAAGTCAAAATCTTTGCACCTTTGTATGAGGAGAATCTTGTCACTAAAACTCAGAAAATCAAATGAAAAGACAAGTCCTGAGGATATTGAGATAGAAGGGTATGCTTAGGTTCAAGAGACATAAATGTAGAATATTAAGATTAAAGGCTCTTAAGACTCTTAAGAAGGAGAGATGAAGACTGTGGTACATACCATTGATGACTAATAAAAGCAATGCATGTAAAGTTTGAGTTTAGGCTAAGGAATGAAAACCCCAATGTAAGATATCAAGGATTGGAATTCAGCCCCACAAAATACAAGAGAGGAAGAGACAACATGCAAGAAAAAAATATAAAAGAAAACCATGCAATGAAATGATTATAAGTCCTGAAGATGTTCAAAGAAAACATATGGTGAAAAATCCTTGCAATGAAATGATTAGAGAGGAAGATAAGGAGGGAAAAGCCTAGAGATGTAGTGGAAGCTCTATAAAAGACATGTAATTTACAGACCACAAACATCTGGGAAAAAGCTTAAAGGTGGCTTTGTAAATGACGTGTAATGAAAAAAGCAAAAAATGCTCTTATGCAATGCAAAAAGAAAATTAGATCTTACATTCAATGCAAATGGAATACATGCTCTTGATTTGCATTCCTTCAAGTGACTTTCAATTTCTAAAATCTCTAACTTCATTGGCAAGTATGTAAATAGGGTATATTCTGATTGATGTAACTGTGGAGCCTGTTCCCTTTTTAATAATATTTTTACTATTTTTAATTTTCTACTGTCATTAACCATCATCGTGGGTACTATGAAAGGTCTAAACCAGCATACAACTATGTGTCAATATAGAAAACCCTCTTTGCTATTCCCATTGCAACCAACTTGTCATATTTGTTCTAGAATATTTCTACTTCCAGAGGTGGTGTGTCACATCAGAGGTGCTTGATGTAACATAATTTTAATTATTGCAAAAATAGAATAATTAAGGAAAATGTGAAAAAAGGAAAAGATATAACAATAAAACTCAGGCACTGGTATTACAACAAGAGCATATAAAAAATCCACCTTTAGTTTTTTCAATCATCGAATACAAGCCCAGCGTCAAAATAAATGCATATAAAATACTGTCAACTATGATGATAGACAGATAGAACGGTCGCAGAGATACCCCTGGCACAACAAAAAAGAAAGAAGAAGATAGACAGATAGAACACAGACAAGGAAACATATAGATGTATAGACAGATCAATAAAACCATAAATAGAGGAAGTTACGGCCAACAAAGAGTCGTACTTCTGATAAAGGGTGTGCCAGATATTTGGCCCCCAAAAAGTAGAGAATGAAAATAATACTGTAATCTTAAAATGCTAAAAATGAGTCAACCAAGAAAAGTTAAACACAATCAGTCCCATTCTTTTAAAAGATGCATTAGTATTTATTGCAAGGATTAATGTTCAAGTGGAGCCAAAACAATCAGGGTCTTTGCATCCATAGAAAAAGTTTACCTTTCCTTCTTGGCTTCCATGTCTCCAAATCAGCAGGGATAAGGCCCTTTCCCATTATTGGCTCCAAAATATCAGCAAGAACACCCTGAAATGGTAGCTAGAATCTTAGGCATGCGATAGGATGTATTTTGCTTACTATTGAAATGTCCTGTAAATGCTTCAAACAATAATATTCCTGTTTAACATATTTTAATGTGGTGAAAATATAGGACCCCTTAAGTAGAATGGACAGCCCTTCTCTAAATATAGTAAATGCAAAATTAACTAAATTTAGATATTAAAATGCTTGAATATTGTTTAATTCGTTCTTTTTTAATTTTTTATGTCTACTCATGCATTTTCAAGTAGTAAAGAAAAATAAATTGACCTCTACATTGCACAAAACATTTACCTTGAGACATTCTAAAGGATACTTCTAAAGGCCAACTAAATCATGAGAAAATTTAAAAACAGACTCCTCCAACCTAACAGAATTGCCTATTGATGCGCTTGTCTTGTGCCAGATTGGAGTCATCTTTTAGTAGTGGTTTCCAAACCCAAAGAAAATTATGCTAAAAAACAGATCCTTTATAGGATAGATCTATTATACACTTACAAGACTCAAGAAAAATACACGCATGAAAATGCAATAAGAGACAAATAATTTTGTAAATCCATGCAGAAGTAAATCTACATTCTTAATTTAGCATTTCAAAAAGTGCTAAGTAACATGTTAAGTCTCAAAACTAAATCATGTCATTATGAAATTATCATGCTGTGCAAAATGCATAACATTTGAAGTTTACAAAATCTTAAATTTGCAGGTTTGTAGTACAAATCAAGAGATTAGACTCTAGTACAAACAAGGAACTTGGTCAATTTATGATGTGCTGCATGCTGATATTTAATGAGATGCCTTTTAAATGAAATGAACAAACCTATGATGCCATGTGCAAAATATACATCTCTATGAAAAAAAATGAAAACAAGATTATCGATTTCAAATGTAATCTTATGATATCAGTTCAGCCATTGTAAAAAGCATTTCTCGAGCTTTCCTAAGCCCAAATTTGTCCAGATCAAAGATTCATAACAATGATAAGACAAGAACTTCTAAAAACGCATGGACATGACCAATATTAAAAAGGTAGACAAAATTCAATGAGGCTGACTTTAGAAGGGTTATTAAACTACTCAATTAAATGTATGACTACAACTCAAAAGCAAGAAGATGACAAAACAAGCAAATAGAGCAAACAAATTTCATCTTTTCAGTTATCTTCTTTGTTCTTTCATATGGGAAAATTCAACTCATATTTTGATGAGTTATTCCTGTACTATCTGGATTTTTATGTTTTGAATGATGATACACATCAGAGAGTTGTGTGCAAGTGTTATAACAAATTTTATGCCACATACTTTTTAATTTTTATCATATGGGACAAGCTTAGCTTTCCTCGTCTAATTGTTTGTGGGCCAAGTTAAAGTTGTCTCTTTTCGTGATAACTTGTTCCATTTCTTCCTGCTTTGGCGCTACACATTTCTTACCCTAATACTCAACAATTGTATTAAAATCCTCAAATACTTCTTTGATCTCTTAAGCCTTCTCTTGGAATCTTGGTAACCTTCCTTTCTCTTTGAATGTGACTGTCATTTTTTCCAGATTCTTATTGAGCTTTGAAATCCAACTCCAGTGCACTCCCTAATATCAAACCTGAATTCTGGAAAGTCATGCAACCATGCAAGAGGATTACTATTTGTTGTTTCAAATTGATTTTGTCACATGGAGAAAGTGAATTTGAATTCTAGAAATTATTAAATCTCTTTTATTTGATTTTTTGATCTGTTCATACCTAAATTTGCTATTCTTAAGAACTTTGTTTTTCAATCATATATGTAGCCAGATCTTAAGTCATTGATCCTTATAAATGCTCATGTCAACTATGCTATCTTCCCTATCAAAATGGTTAAGTGTTGGTTCATCTTGGTTTACTAACAATTTATGTAGATTGCTTGTCATGAAGATTATCAAGCTGTGAAAGAGGCTCCAACAACAACAAAGGAAAGAAAGGATGAAGTTCAAAGAAAGGCTATTATGGTAGATACCAAGCACAAGCAGGAAGGATTGATGATAAAGCAATTCTTATCTAGCACATTGAGATGAGCATTTATAAGGATCATCTTCCAAACATAAATTAGTCACTTCAAAAGGTCCAATACAGCACAAGAAGTTTCAATGAAGTCTAGGGATCAAGTTTTCTATTGTTAAGGAAAAGTCTTTTCCTTATTCTGGAGTCCTAAATTGAGAAGATCATGAAAATCGCATTTTTTTTATCTTTAGAAGATTGGTTTTTTTTTTTGGAAAAAACTGGTTGATAGCAATGACAGAAAGCCAACAATACATATTCAAGCTTCATCTCATATGTATTAATATTAAATTATTTCCCTAACCTTATCCCCTAGCCAGCAAGAAATAAGAAATAGGTTATAAGTCTCCCAGATGCTTTAATTTTTTAAAATGGGACAAACATGCACCCATTTTCTTACTGTGATTCAATACAAATATTGTAACATACCATGTACTTTGGTTAGACAACTTTTACAAGCAATTCAAAAGATCTATATAAATAGAGAGAGCAAAAAAACCATATTGTATTGTCTCCTTTGAGGGTATGAACAATAGGCAGTGAGACCCTTAGCCTGCTTAATTCCAAGAGGCTAGTGGGATTTGGCAAGGGAATAATTAATTAATTAATTAAATTGAGTTGTCTAAAGGTATTCATTTTACGAGCAACTTTATTTAAATTTTTTTAATTAAAA
This sequence comes from Thuja plicata, assembly GCA_018584345.1. Classification (NCBI taxonomy): domain Eukaryota; kingdom Viridiplantae; phylum Streptophyta; class Pinopsida; order Cupressales; family Cupressaceae; genus Thuja; species Thuja plicata. The sequence continues at coordinate 2,660,338 of MU228495.1, read as the reverse complement.
TTAGACAATTTAATAAAAACTGACTTCTGGCATTCCTCACTCGTACCATTCTCCGTCCTGCCTTCTGGCATTCCTTCATTGCGGGGAAGTTTGTCTCGTGCCTTGTTGCTGGCTACCTTCAACTGTGGCAATGTTTCTAGTAAGTCTGCCACCCGTACCGATACGGTGGCTCGCAGCATTTGTTCTATGATATTTGCCTCCGATGTTGACCGTACAGAGGTAATCGTACTATTATGTAAGAGTTGGCACTCTTCTTCCATCACCCGTTCCACATCCACTCTCGCTTCCTTCAACCTCTCCTCTATACTGGCATCCCGGTACGTGAGTTTTCTTGTTCACGATCGGGTGATGGCAAGGACCTCCCCCTCAGGGAGTGTGACTTCTATCATGTTGATACCCTTTTGTCTTGGCAATCCGCATCCTCATGGTTTCTTGGACCACACCATTTGCATAACATGCTTCCGCCACCTTGACCTATGTCACTCTGACAATTACGCACAAAGTGGCCCCATTCGTTACACCTGCGACATTGGATCATAGGCCTCCCCTTCACGTCGTACTGGATGCGACTTCTTGGCGTATTATTATTGCTATTGTTATCACTTCCTCGTCGGTTTTTGTGGTAACCCCCCGGCGAGGCATCTATATTAGTGTTTCTTGGAGGTGTGACAGGCGGGGTTGCTTGTTCCCCTTGGGTAAAGAGCACTTGAGCACTCCCTGCCTTCAGGTTGTACGAGCACTCCTTGATGGAGTTTCCCAATACTTGGCAGATGTCGCAATATGCCTTCTTTGGACAGTTAGTCTTCGTATGGCCTTCCAACTTGCAATCCATGCACCATAGTTCCTTACCATCCTTTGTTTCCTCCTTTCCAGCCCTAATTTCCTTCATCATTCTCATCATGTCTTTTCGTAGCGCATGTATGGCTTTGGATTCTCCCTCACTGTCATCCTCCGTGCTATCGTCATCACTCGTCTTCTTCTTACCTCTGGACGTTTTGTTCTCACTTTCGATAGCCATTGCACGGTTGTAGGCATCGGTGTATGAGGATGGTGGCACCACTTTCATCTTCCTCCTCAGGGATGGAGTTAGTCCCTTGATGAACCATCATTTTTTCAGACCATCCGCTGGCTGGTTTTCGAGTTTACCAATGAGTTCTTTCAACCTACGATGGTAAGCTCGTACCATTTTGTTTTTTCCTTGTCGTGTATTGTAAATTTATGCTACTACTTCGTCATCATCACGAAATAATCTGAACTCTTCCTGGAACTCCTGCTGCAGATCCTTCCAAGTTGTCCTCCTAGCAGTGGGCAAGTCTGTGTACCAATCAATTGCAACCCCTTGCAGGGTAGCAGGAAAGCCCTTCAACTAGTAGTCCTGATCATCTTGACCATTTGCTTCCCATATGGTGACACAAGTTTTACAGTGGCGGGTTGGGTCCTCTGATCAATCCCCACTGTATCTGGGGAGTTTTTACTTCGCTGAGGTATTAACCATTTGTCTCCTTCGGTCGATACCGTACACATAATTAGACTCAGGTGGTTCGGTTCCTCCTCCACGTCCCTGTGCTTCTCTCACACCTTCGGCGACGCGCGAGTCCTCTACCATTCCACCTCTGTCGTCAGCACCTTGGTTACCTCCCTCGTGATATCGGTGCTCCCACCTCCCCGGAGTTTCAGGGTTTGTTCTCCCTATCCTTGGCTCTTCTGAAATAACCAGGTTTCCATTGCCTCGCAAGGTACTCTCAAATAAGTCTACTACCTCTCCTTTGAGGTTCCTTTCCTCACTATTGTCGTCCTTGAAGTGTACGGATGGTTCGGTTGGTACAGAGTCACCTTCCCAACTGTCCGAGTCGGACCCTTCTTGCACCCCTGGACTGCCTGGGAGTGGTAGTTCCCTTGCAATCTCTTCTCACTCCTGCCTCGTGGGTTGTGTGACGCCTTCACTATTCATACGAGTGCCACCTCAACATCGTGGAGGACTGAGGGATTTTTGCACTAGTTTTTGGAGTTGTCTACTCTCACTCTGATCTTGGATTCACAGAGACCTTACGACGATTTTTGCTTCCTTTTTAGCTTCTGTCTCTTCCCTCGTACGTCTCCTTCTGTCCTTGTTTGGAAGGTTGGGCATCAATCATTGGAGTTGTCGGAGGTACAAAGTCTACTTGTGTCGCGCGGTTACTCCTCCCTCTGGTTCCTCTCTTCGTACCGTTGCAGTATCTCTTGGCGACATTGTTCCCTTCGCCTTGCTTCCCGTTGTTCTTCTATTTCAACCAAATTTCGTGCCAGCAACCTTGGAAGACTACCAAGAAGATTGTAAACCACTGGTGGCACAGAGAGCTCGTCCTGTACCGTACTTTCAGGGACCGCGCTCTCATGGGCTTCCCTCTGCACGTACTGGTCGACAGACACATTCCACACGTGCACCAGGTCCTGTATCAACTGATCTTCCCTTGTTACTTCCTCTTCTTCAACATCACTATAAGTTATGAGCACTTGTTGGAATGGTCGACCCATCACTCCGCCATCACACATTTGATGTTTTTTGTGCTCTCCAAGCTCGCACGGGCAACAGCGCCAAAATGTTAGATGTCTTACTGTGGATATATTATTCTACGCAATATAACAGTAATGTAGCAATGCAAGATTACATATCACCAAGAACATGACAAAGCACTCAGAAGGAACAACAAACAATTTGTCCAATCTCTACGCACTGAAACTGTGCATCTGAAACCAATAATGTACATGAGAATTAGAAATGAAACAGCAAATAATCCACACCATCATGTACACACTGCAATACTCCCCAATGAACCCAAACTGGAACCCTCATGCACGTGAAGGATCCCACAGCACACCAAAAAGTGTCCAACAAAATATACCTAGATCCCAAATCCCGAATAGAACCCTGCCAAGAACAACCTCAAACTCTTGTTGCGCTAATCTGATCACAATGTCACCATGTTGCAAGTGGTGAAGCAATCCAATGGGACCCATCCAACCTGTAGTCTTAACCCTGTCACCACCTGGATCCCAGAATAAATGAAACTCACATCCATCCATCATAAGGAAGTAAGAATATTTGGAAGTATCTACTACATAAAATCTCACACTACACTCTTTCAGTCCCATTGGATGTGAAATCTAACCATACTATGGAGATGAGAACTCCTGAAGGTGTCATTATCACAACCACCATATCCATCCTCTGCTAAACTGTCATGGATGTGCTAACTCTGCAAGTAGTCCCCCACCAACTTGCAGCTACTATTTCCATCTACTAAGGATGGTGAATATCCATCCCACCAAGGATGGTATAATCTAGAAGCCGATCCACACCGACGTATCATCAAGTCCTCCACACGTGGATCAAAAGAAAAATGATGAGCACTTCTCACTGTGTAGTTACAATAGAAAGCTCCAACCTCTGTCAATGGCTCATCACTGACAACTCTGGAATCCGGAGATGGCTCTAATCTCTGACCCCGAACAACTGATTGGGTAGGGCCTCTGGTAACCCTTTCTACAAACCCAACCACAGAATCTCTATGAGGAAGCATTGTTGTCAAAGTATCTACAATTGCTCCCACCAAATGTTGAATAACACATGAACCTCGAAGGAGAGTATCCTCGGTGACTCCAAACAGACCCTCCTGAAACTCCGGACTCTCTAGCAGGTACTCAATAAACGAATTTGTGCAGTAAAAACACTATGAGGCAAAATCAACCTTTTCTTTTGCAACCCTCATCTGATCACTCTAACTCTGCGACACAACAAGTTGGCGTCCAAACTCAACTGCATGGGATGAAGAAACAGATTTAATTCTAGGAGAGGGAAACAAATCAACATGAGAGTCATACTCCCAACCAGATGACACTTTATGAATCCCCTATGAAGATGATGGAGTAGCATCATGTACTACAACACAACTCTTCGGAGGATCCACCACTGCCACACAATAGCTATCAGCAATCTGACCAGCATCATCTGTCATAGTACTAACCTCGGGAGAACCTGATGCAACAAGTGGTTCTCTGTTGCTCTCAACCAAATTACTCATCCCATCTGTGACTACTGCACCTATATATGTGATGGATGTAGCCACATCCTCAACACATCCATCACCACAACCAGTGGATATAAGATCGTCACCAACTACCACTGTAGAAAACTGTACTGTATCTGTAGTTGGTGAAGACTGTGCCAAACTCAACTCCATAGTAAGCTCCTCCAATGGTGACTGTGACTCGTGAAGGGCCAACCAGGCACTTTTAATTGAATCCATAGTCACATTACCTCCTCTTCCTTCCCCTTCAAGGCATCATAGCAAGTGCAATCCCACTCAAGAAGTAATCTCTATCAACAAGTAACTGTAAGTAATTATGTTTCACTATTCCAATAGCTTCTCGTAGTGCATAGAACTCTGTAAGGGCAAGGCCACTATCACCATGCTCATCTGACATAGGAGTACCCCAAACAAACATAGCCAACATCTGACGAGCAACATCAAAGTGCTCTATGGTTGTGGCAATCATGACTCCCATGCAAGCTCTCTGTATAAAAGTTTGCATTGTGATATGAGGTTGTATCAACCTCGTGATAAGCAGCAACATGTGTGCTATCACTAGTGCACACATCAACATCTAAGGTATTGTTACTAAGCACCTCATCAGAAGGCTCAAGTGGCAAGATAGAAGTTGCTGATACGACAGTATCTTCACACACTTCCACTTCCAATGTAATTGTATCACCATCCAACTCATGATCTTGGGATCTCATGCCAACAAATGATTCTTCTAACTTGTTTTCTAAGGTCTGATCTGAAAAATCAAACTCATTATGGCATGAATCTTCATCAACAAATGCATCATTGATACCCAAAACTGAAGTACCAACATTAGAAGACTCCACAATACTATCATCCTTGCGTGAAGTGGCTTCTATCACCTGATGATACGAGGAAATAGGACTGCTGTTGCAAAAATCAGAACTGTTATGGGTTAACCTTTGCATGCAATCTTCATTCTGCTGCAAGCTACGAGCTAATCTTTGTTATGAAAGCATAAGTTTTTGCTGGATATTTTTCAAGATGCTCCCATCACTTGGTTATTCACATTTCTTTGATTTTCTTTTTTGCTCGCCACAATCCATCCGATACTCCATATAGCAGTCAAAGGAAAGATCACTTCTAATCTTCTGTGGAAGTGCAAGGTACTCTTTATAAGCAATCGTAACATCATCTTTGGAACCCATAATTCACAACTGCATCACACTAACCTTTTTTTCTGAATGTAAGAAGCTTCCCCAATAGGATGGCAGGAAACAGTTCTGATACCACTGTAAGATCCCCTACCTATTTTGTCCTTAAATGTTCAGTTTTGTAACATTGGCACTTCGTCAAATAGTTTGTGTGCAAGGTCTGTTCTAAATTTTTGAGTCCTTGAGACAAGAAAAAATATATAACAAGTACAAACTCTTTCTATAGTATATTTTGTCAAACACTTATGCAGATATGACACACTGGGATAATTACTAGAATGCATAGACAATACTTCAAACACTATACACTTTCATGCCATACTTCTCGCTCAAAGCTTCCACTTCATTAATAAACATTTATACAAACACTTGGCAGATATATCATTCTGAAAATGCACCAAACTATTCAAAGACATTCCATCATACAGTTTGCATACAAACTAACTGTTGTTGTAAGTATACTGCTGGTTATTACAATTTCAGAAATAAAATTCAGAATTAAACATTGATTACCACAGAGGCATTACTCCAAACACTTTGCATTCAAACTTCTGACAATTAGCTAGTTCACTTTTCTAACTGAAATTATATATCTTGCTGCTACAGAACTGAGCGAACACATTGGCAATACACAAGACTCTATCTAATTTTATCATTCATGCTTACTCAGAGATTTACAAGATGCTACAGATTTGCATGTATATGGATTTTCTCACTAAGATAATAGAGCAGGAAATCAAAGTAAAGTTAAGATACCACCGCTGATGCACACCATAGTCCCATAGCCATACACAGGAAATAGAGGATAGAAGAAGATACAAATTGTAGTTTCCAGCAGCACCTCTTATTGACGACTTCTGGACTTGAGTATGCAAATCTAAACCCGCTGCTCAAGAAGGATGCTTACTCATTGATTTCCTTATGACGTCTAGACAAGCCATGAGTCCCTACCATGCCATGAGTGCCCAGAATCAATGCAAACAATCACAGCAAGCACAGAGAACTCGGGTTGAATGTATCACTTCTCTTCAAATGACTGCAGTCTCTGCTATTCAAGAAACCAACTTAAACTTTGATTCCAATGGTAGACTCTGAAATGAATTTACTCACAAAGAAGGCCTGGGTTTGCGTCCAACCTTCAGCTTCCTAAGGGTTTTTTGTCCTTAGAAATCAATCACTGACTTTCAGCAACAAGAGGAAATGGCTTCATAAAATATTCTCATAACATGTCTGAAGTGAAAGGATAGCCTTGCTTATATAGCTTTTTAAGTTGGTGAATGCGTGTACTTTTAGCAATGTGGGATAAAACCTTCTTTACTTTTAATTCCTCCTTATGAAGTAGCTTCTCGAACAAGCTGGAAAAACTAAAGTGACTTTATATTATAACTTTATTATAGTCACTCCTTAATTCAATTAATGATATACACTTGATAATTAATTATTAAAGTATAACTTTAATAATAATTATAATATTATAACTCCATCATTAATCATCGTAAATCAATTCTGACTTCACCAGGAGGTAGCTCACTACATTCACTGCTAACCAAGGTGTCCTACTAAAAATAGTACGGGTCAATCTCTATCACCCTTGATTTACTAAAATTGGCAAATCCCTTAATACTTGATCAAAACAGAGGTGCCAAAGATCATCACTACAACTAAGGTCGGTCCAAGTGCCCTGCCAAATATAGAAATGTTGGATAAATGACTTACTATAAATAGTAAGTGTACCAATCTGACCCAAACGAAGAGCAATCTGTTTTTCCCCGTAGGGTAACAATTTAATGTATACGAGAATATACAGAAAATGTAACAGACCACAGTAATGCCAGAGAACTCAAAGATGTTTCTTCCTTAATACCATCCATGCCAGAATTGCTGCTCCCTGGCGGTGATTGTTACGTCTATAACTGTTTTCTCCAACTGTGCTTCTTGGTTCATGTTCCTAAATCCATCACTAACGGCTTTGTCATTTTGCAGAATAATTAAATATGTTATCGACAAGATATAGTTAGGGCAACCCATGTCCAGCATGTGTGGCTTTCCCTGCATATGGTAGTCCACGCCTTCAATGTGTACGGTCTTGTACTATGGTACTTCAAATCTTATTTAATTCAAAATAGGCGACGTCAACATGTCGTACGTCCTTATGTATTTCCACCGTGAATGTATGGCTGCGTATGGTGCTACTTCAACTTCGTCGGCCAATACTGTGTGTGACTTTCCTTTCCAGCAAGTGTTCGTACGAGTACTTCTCTCTATTTGTTGTTTTGCGTTGTCGTACGTGCTTATATTATCTTCCCTGCGTGCTTCACGTGTGACTTGGGTATGGTGTCGATCTTCTCATTCCCTCTGTATGTTGTCCGCCGCCTACGCATTCAAACTTCCTGTCATGCAGTATGATGTTTACCACTCCAATGTGCGGCTCTCACCATAGGCCCGTCTTCCCTTTCTCCAATCGGCCTCTGCAGACTTCTCAGCCTTTCCCCAATCCCCTAATGTTGTTTGAATTTTGTTATTCATGCCTTCAAAAACATTTCCCTGCCACCCGCAATGGTCGTATGGTGTCAAATGTTGCAACTTAAGTCATATAGTATTGTTTTCAATTGTCTACCACCGTACGATGTTTCCAGCATGTGCAGTTTTATTTTCTATTTCTTTAGTTTTAGTTTTTCTACCACCGTACGGAGGTCTTTCCATGTCGTATGGAGTGGGCCTGGTTTGCTTGTTGTACGGTGATTACCGTACGGTGGGTTCTCTTGTGGTTTTTTTTTTTAATAATACAATTTACCTCTCCATGGGTCTTTCTGGTAGAGCTAGGTCGCTCCTCCTTCATCTTTCATGGTACGGCTTCAACTTTGACACATTCACAGCATCCGGAACCTCTCGCCCATCCAACGTCCATAGCTTTATCACTCTGTTTTCAACCACTTCGCAAACTTTATACGGGCCGAGCCACCTCACCTTGAACTTTCCTAGCTTTATCTCATTTTGCCCATTATACTTCAAAACCAAGTGACTAGGAGTGAATCGCATAGCCTCAGGTGCTTATCATGCCACAACTTTCGCCATTGTTAGGCTGCCTCCGTGGCTCACTGCGCCATCATTCGTCGTTCATCTAGTTTGTTTAAGGCATATAGCTGCTCTCTCAAACTCTCCATATCACCCAACCTGTTTTCAATGGCTATCCGGAGGTTGGGCACCATGAACTCCGTCGGTACAATAGCTTCATGGTCGTACATCAACTGAAAGGGTGTCTGGCCAGTCGTCACCTTGTAGGTCGTGCGGTAGGCCCATAGCACCGAAGGCAACTTCTCCTCCCAATCCTCCTATTCAACTCCACATGATTTGTAGATTACGGACACCAAAATCTTGTTGGTAGCTTTGGCCTGGCCATTGGCTCTCAGATAGTAGGGGCTAGATAGTGAATGAAAAATCTTGAACTCTGTTGTCAGCAACTTGATGACATGGTTCACGACGTACCCTCCCCTGTCACTTGTCAGTTGTATGGGAATACCATATTGGGTGATGATCTGCTCATAGATAAACTTTGTTGTGCTCAGAGCCGAGTTATCAGGAAGGGCTCGTGCTTTGACCCACTTCATCATGTATTTTGTGGCCACTATAATGTAACTGCATATCCGTGCACGACTGGCCTTCAACGGTCCAATGAAATCCAACCCCCACCATTCGAACAACTCATGGGCGTGCGAGGGGTTGTGGGGCATAAAGTCTCTCTTCAACGGCTACCCAACCCTATGGCATGTATCGGACCCCATGACCCACTCTTGGGCGTCGTTGTACAGCGTAGGCCACCATAAGCCTGCCAGCAACACTTTCCGCGTTGTGGTGTCTGAACCCATGTGGCCTCCGGCGAGACCTTCATGTGCCTCTCTCAGGACACTTGGAACCTCTTCCTCCATAACCCATCTCCTCAACACTTGGTCAGGTCCCATCTTATAAAGTAGCCCATTGATCAATTGAAACGTCCTACTTCTGAGGACCAACTTTTTGCATTCCCCTGGCGGCATGTCCCTTGGGAATTGGGAGGTTGAGAGATACTCTCCAATGCTTGTGTACAACGACGGAAGTACCGCAATCTAAAACAGGTGAGCGTCTGGGAAATAATCATTCACTCCTATTGGCGACTCCCCAGACTTTATTCGAGATAATTGGTCAGCGATCACGTGACTCTTCCCTGGTCGCACAATGATGGTGAAAGTGAATTCTTCTAACAGGAGTAGCCATCTGCTAACCCGTCCCTGAATGATTGGCTTATTCACCAGGTACATGAGGACCTGGTCGTCCACATAGAATGTGAACGGAGTCACCAGTAGGTAGTGCCTGAATTTTTGTACAGCATAAACCATTCCAAGAGCCTCCCTCTCGGTCGTACTATAGTTCTTCTCTACCTTCGATAACAATCTACTTGCAAAGTAGATCGGATGGTGCAGCCCATGATCACCCACATGAGCCAATGTGGCCCCAATTGCAAAGTTAGATGCATCCACGTGGACGTGGAACTCCTTATCCCAGTTTGGGTATGCTAGGATAGGCGTGCCCATCAATCTTGTCTTCAGCTCCTCGAATGCTTCACCTTGTTCAGTCCCCCAAGTGTATGGTTCACCTTTTCGCATGAGTTTGTCCAGGGGGGTACGAAATTTGCACAAAGTTCTTGATGAACCTTTTGTAGTACCCTATATGGCCCTTTGACTCCAGTGACATCCATGGGTGCTTCCATTTCCACAATCACCCTCACTTTGTCTGGGTCCTTCTTCAACCCGACTTTGCAGAAAATGTGGCCTAACAACTTCCCTTGAGGCACCATAAATCTGCACTTCTTGGGGTTCAACGCCAATCTGTCTTTCCTGCACCGCTCCATGCACTCCTGAAGGGCTACCAGATGAGTGTCTTTCCCACTATAAATGGACCAGTCGTCTAGAAATGTTTTGAAATTTCCTACTGACTTCTTATCAAAGATGTGTAGGATGATCCTCTAGAAGGTTGTCGACGCGTTACACAACCCGAAGGGCATCCAGTTGTACTCGTAGACATCGTCTTCCACCACGAATGTGATCTTCAGTTTATCTTCCTCGACAATGACGATCTGATTATACACCGAGAACCCATCCATAAAGGATTACATTTCATGTCCCGCTACTTCCTCAAGAATGTTTTTAGTGAACGGAATAGCGAACAAGTCCTTAATAGTTACTGCGTTTAGGCAGCGAAAGTCCAAACAGATGCAGATCTGGTTGGCTTCCTTCTTCAACGAGATCACAATGGGTGATACCCACTCGCTGGTCTGGACCCGAAAAATAATGCCTGCCTCGAGCATCTTTTCTATCTCCTCGTTCACCTTGGCAGCATAGTTCTTGTTCATTCGGTACGGCCTCTTCCGTATCGGTTGGGCCCCAGGTACAAGTGGGATGCAGTGCACACAACTCCGGAGGCACTCCCTTGAGATCCTTAAAAGTCTAGGCGAAAACATCTTTGTACTCCAGAAATATTTTAAAGGTTGTTGCCTTCAACACAAGATTCCAATCGTCTCCAACCAATATGTTCTTGGGGTTTGCTTCATCCCCCAAGTTGGTTACCTTCAACCTCGAATCTTCGTACCATATAGGTTTCTCCTTACCGAACTGGTGTGCAGGAGTTTGATTGACTTGGGCTTCTCCTTCCTTGTATCCCCGTACTCCGGTGGAAACGAGTCCTCTTCTAGCTCCTCAATCTGCAGCATGTTGCAATGGAACAACTCGTAGTCTTCCATTTTCTAGTGGAAGAGTCCGTTCATAGAATCAGCATCATCTTCGGAGCATCCTTCCAACTCCAGAACACCTTTGTCATTTGGCTCCATCATGCGTGTTACCCCGTGTTTACAATACCTTAACGAAATCAACCAAATCCTAACCTGCCAACTTGAAGCTGAAGTTGAACCTATACTATGCTTCAACTTCAAGTTCAATCCAGTTTTCTTCGCCCAATGAAGTCAATGTTTTTCCTCGTCAGTCTGAACCAACTTGTGCAAAGTTGAAGTTGAAGTCGAAGTTGAGTCAAGTGAATAACTTCAACTCCGTTTGTTTTCTGACGAAGTTTTCTTTCTTTCTCGCAGGTGTTTTATTGAAAGAAAAGGGCACGTTTTTCTAAAACAAAAGAATGGGTCCCACCTCCTGTCAGTTCCAAAGATGTGAAAGGCAATAAATGTGACAGCTGGAAAAATGCATGCGAAACACAATCGGTTTTGGAGAATAAAAAAATAGAGATCTGCTGACGTCATGAGAAGTTAATTCGTACGCGGATTTGATGGGAATTAACTAAAAGCAGTCTTGTCAAGTACATTCGGCATGCCTGGTATTAATGCCTTAATCCGCTCCATATCCGCCCTAAGATTTCTGCAATTACTCCTTAAAATGCCCTCCTTTTCTAGTATCGTTGTTTATCTGGCCATTCTCGAATTCCAAGCGTCAACTGGTAAGAAAAAGGGCTGGAGTGCTTGGCTTTGCTGAAAACGGTGAGTGCATTATACAATTTTCTCTGTCATTTTTCTTGCACCTGGTTTTGGTTAGAAGTGTTTCAGTTTTTCTTTATTTCTGCAAACCTTTCTGTTCGAGAAGCCATGACCCTCTTTAGGCCCAAGCTACCAAAACCAGAGAAACCATGCTTACTAAGCTCTCTCCCTGAAATTCGGGATACCTTTCTGGTAAATGTAAGCTTACCCGAGATGTTAGAGCAGATTAAAAATGTTCAACCAGGGCCCATATACCGAAAGCTAACCAGTAGTGGGTTAGTCGAAGCTGCCACTTTCCCATCAGCCATAGGATGCCCTGAGCTGGTTATCGAATGTACAAACCATTATGACCCTAATACCAGGTGTATCAAGAAGACTACAGGCAAAGTGTTAGCCAGAATAAACAAGGTTAGTGTCAGTTCAGCCTTGCAAATTCCTCATAAAGAACCCTATGAGCCTTGGACATTTGATGAGGCCGAGCACTTATACAACGATAACAAGAAGAGCTGACTCTATCGTAGCTCAAACATGGCTCCTAAAACCAGCCCTTGGGGGCTCAAGGTTGCCCAAGCCATTAACCATTGAGCATTTCATTAAAGAAATTGCCAACATTGTGCTTCTTTTGAACAGAGTAAAAGGAAATGATCATGCCTTTCACTGGGAGAATTGGATGTATTTCTTCATCCAGAAGATTGTTGAAGGAGAGAAATTTATCGACTAGGCCGACTTAATAGCCGAAGGTTTGCATAAAGGTTTACTAGCCGTAAGCAGTTTTGGCTCATTTTTCTTGTCTTCCTTTTTGGTCTACATTTTAGCTGCGTCTAAAGAATGGGCAGGTCTCCCTCATGAGCCATGGACGGATGAAATGACCATCTATCAGTATTACATAGTCCTCCAGTTCGACGAGCCCTGCAAAGAGTTCCGGAGGGTAAATGATGTGTTTCTCGGGAGGTTGGTATTTGAACTTCAAGGTCATGAAGATTGCAGATTGTCTAAAGAATCCATGCAAGCCGTTAAAATCTATGGTTGCTTTTATACTCAGTTTCCCAAGTTTACATATCTGAGAGTCGGGGGCTTCACCAGAGAACCTTTTAGGTTGCCACGTTATTGTCTCGATAACATTATCTTGTCCGAAATTTGTAGGCAACTTGTCTGTGTGATAGATCCATCTGAAACCACCAAGAAGTCACCTACTTTCCTCTTTCCTATTGAAATTGGCCACTAGAGATGTCCTAGTTTCAAACAAGCTGCATTGACAAAGACATTATTGTCCAATTTATGCCTCAAACCCTATTTTGCAAGGAAAGATTTTGATTATATGGGTCTTGCTAAAGATAATATCAAACAAGCAGTTTCACTTATCCATGTTCCTCACCTGGAGGACTACTGGGCTAATTGTTCAGATGAATTGGAAATAAGGAGAAGGTTGTGGTCAAGGTTAACTGTGAGTCAGATACAGTTGTTCAATGTCAACCTCAGCACCAGCAGAATAAAGGAGGATGAAAATGAAGAGGTGGTCGATCCTCTTTATGTCAAACAGATTGAATGTCTACCGATCCCTGAACTTGATTGGAGTAAAAGGGAAGAAGATGACTTGCTCTCCCATACATCGGAAGTTTTGAAAAGAACTGAAGATTGGTTGAAAACAAAGAGAACTCACTCAGCCACCCGTAGTACCCCG
>MU228495.1:2612096-2629471 GCA_018584345.1 Thuja plicata | reverse complement strand
CGACGACACTACTCGTCTATCTTGTTACAGTCAGCCAGTTAATGCATTTTGTTTTGTAATCTGTCTCAGATATGTTGTAATTGTATTCTGTAATTGTCGTCCGGAGACGACTGTTCTTTTGGGGGGGGGATGATGTCAGCCAGAAATTATGTTTCTGTCAGCCGACTTGGTTGTCGTCGGTGATTTTATACTTTGTAGCCGACGTCGTCAGTAAATAGTTTGTAGCGGGTAATTGTATGTGGCCGATGGGTCCCTTCGGGAATCTTCCTGAGGCATCCCTCGGAGTAGTATATAAACACCGTCGGGATCTCATTGTAAATCATCTTATCATCTTGGCATAATGTAATGACTTTGGCATATGCGAATAATATAAGAAGTCTACTATTATTATCTATTATCTGTGTGATTCATTTACCTGTACGGTAAACAGTCCCCGTGTTACTCTGGTAAGAACCAACCGAGCACAGAGACAACTCGTTGAAAACCCACCGAGACCGGTCGGTAAAGCACACCATCAAGACCCGTCGATAAAGCAAGACAGAAACAAGTAACCGAGCCCGAGTGGGATGCAAGTCTTCAACCGAGAGAACAAAGCAGTTACCGAGCACTTTACCAAGCAGTCTCCAACAAGCTACCAAACCAAAACCAACATATTTTTGGTTGATACAGGATTGCCAAGAACCCAAGATGCTCCTGCATCAACCTTAGCCTTGACAAGCCACCCTCTCGCCAAGATAGCATCATACCCCTTCTTTTTCAAGGGAATCCCCACGAAGTCCAGAACGAAGGGTTGGGTACCAATAGTTACCCGCTGGGCCATCAAAGTACCGATCAGCTTGATGTCGTGTTGGTCGGCACCTACCAAGTTGAAAGTTGATGGCCACAATGTCGGCTTACCAAGCTTCTTCCATGTTTCCTCAGGTAGCACATTGACCCTCGATCCTCCATCGACGATGGTGTCCATGAGAATTGTTCCTAGGATGCCCATCTCCACCACCGTGGGGTGTCGCCCACTGCTCGTGGCCAATAACATTGGGTCCGCCGAAGAGTTGACCGAAATCTCTTTTGTCGTACAGGTAGGTACCGGTACGGTGTTCAATATGGCAATCCTCAACTACAGCATCGTCTCAAGGTCTTTAATTTTCATCGGCACCTCCATTTGCAGCACTTGCCTCATAATATTTTGTTCTACTTCCATGCGAGATGAAGTGCTCGCCGTGCCCTGGGTTTCTCTTCCTTCAGCCATCATCTCTCTTTCACTGTCGGCCTTTGCTTCCTGTACCCTTTTCTTCTCTGTATGTGGGTCTAGGTAAGTTACTTTCTTCGCCTGTGCTCTAGTGAGTACTAGTATCCCTTCTTCAATGTTCAGTACAGTAGCTCCCGATTTAGGACAATTTGCGTCCTTGTGGTCGCCAAGACCACACCATCGGCATAAGTGTTTTGGGGTTTCCTCCTTCTGGCAATCACGAGCAAAATGCCCCCATTGGTTGCAGGCTTGACACTGAATCATGGGGCGACCCTTCGCATCGTATTGGATCCAACTTTGGGTATTATTATTATTGTTATTTTTATTGCCTCCTCTTCCCCGTCGGTTGTTTCTGTACCCACCAAACAATGTTGTTGTGTTAGTTTGTGGCTGAGAGGTACCCGCTGCTGCAGTTGTCGACGGTTGCTCTTGTGTGAAGAGTACCTGTACACTCCTTGTCTTCATGTTGTATGGGCACTCCTTGGTGGAGTGTCCCATCACCTAGAAAATGTAGCAGAAGGCCTTCTTCGGGCATGTGCCTTTTGTATGACCATAGTTCTCCTTCGCTTTTGCTGCTACTCCCCTTCATGGCTTAGAACTCCATACGTTGCATGTCTTTTTGGAGCTCATGTACCTTCTTATTGGACTCTCCCTCACTGCTACTTCCATTTGAGGATGAATCATCTGATGACGATGACTTTTTCTTTTTCTTCCTTAATGTTTTACTTTCGCTCTCCAAGTCCATCACCCGGTTGCACGCATCCTCGTATGATATAGGAGGAACAATTTTCATCTTCCTTCTCAGAGAAGGTTTCAGCCCTTCCACGAACCAATGCCTCTTCAGGCCATCCACTGGTTGGTTGTCCATTTTCCCGACCAACTCCTTCAGTCACCGGCCATACATCCTCACACTCTCATTCTTACCCTGCTTCATATTGTATATTTTGGCCACAATCTTGTTGTTGTCCCAAAGCAGTCTGAATTCACTCTGAAATGCTTTCTTCAATTCATCCCACGTGTTCACCTTTGTTCTGGCAATGTCGGAAAACCAGTCTATGGCTACTCCGCGTAGGGTTGCAGGGAACTGCACTACCCATTCATCGTGGTCGGTCACCCCGTTGGCCGACCAAATTGTCTTGCACGTTTTACAGTGTCATACAGGGTCCTTGCTATCCACTGTGAACTTTGGCAATTTTTGTTTATTTGCCATTGATATATTCTTTTGTGGCTTCAGTCTGCTGGGAACTCTTGAACCGTTGGGAACTCCCGAACCGTTGGGAACTCTTGAACCGTTGGAAACTCCTGAACTAGGTATAGTTGAATCGAACAGGTTGTTGTGATCACCGCGCTCCTGTGTCCTCCCAACACCTTCAGCCGCACCGGTATCCCCTATGTCTTTGTTCTTAGTCTACCCTACTTCCCTTCGAGTTTTTGGTTCTACCCCACGAAAGCCTCTACTTCCTAGCGGTGTAATTGTGAGATGTCCCAACAGGTTTCGAGTCTCTTCGATCAGTTCAAACACCACGTCTCCTTCTGCAGTTCCTCCTTCGATACGGGTACCTTCTTCGTCACCGTACGCTTCGTGTCCTTCGGCCCACACACTCACTTCGACACTTCCCTAATTTCCTTCCGGCAATCCTTCTTCCCCTTCAAGTCGTCCTTCGGCAAGTCTCCGTAGTCTTCTCCTTCGTTCAGCTTGTTCTTCCATTCTCAAGGCCAACTGAATGGCCTCGTAGTTGTCTCCTTGTCCCTTCCGAGTACGGTTCTTATCTTTGTTTAAGGTATTTGGCATTAATTTTTGCTTTCGTAGGGGTTGAGAGTACGTTGCCTCCTTCGGGTTTCGTCACGCTCCTCTTCCCTCTGGTTGTTTGCTTCGTACCTCTGCAAGATCTGCTGGTGACGGTTCTCTCTGTAGGTCTCTTCTCGTGAGTTTTGCAACGCAAGAAAGGTTCGTGCCAGCAATCTGGGCAAACGGTGAATCAACCGGTCTATCGCGGGGCTCACACTGAGGGCACTCCACACTGCACTCTCTGAAACTTCCTCTTGTGCGGCTTCCCTTCGTACGTGAGTTTCAATCGATGCTTGCAGTATGGTTACAAAGTCCCCCGTCAATGCCCTTTCACCTTCAAACAATTATTGAAACCCTTCTGCATTCTCGTGATTGTTGCTTGTACCCTCATCCACTGGTTGGCCCATTTTGCTACCTTCGCCATGTAACACTTCGTCACTCCCAGATTCGTATCGGCAACGGCGCCAAATGTTTGCCCTGTAGGGTATTAGTTTAATGCATACAAGAATATACAGAAAATGTAACCAAACGCAATGCCAGAGAACTCACAAATGTTTCTTCCTTAATACCATTAATGTTTACAATGTATATCAACAATGACACCAAAGTATTTCGACAACCATTACCACAATGCCAACCATAACAACGCTCCTCTCAGATGCAAGTACATGACATAAATAGATATTGAGGGAGTTGCGAGTGCCAACCATCGCAACCATTCCCAACTACCTATCCCTCAACCGCTAACAAATATTAACAACACTAATTTACCCGACAACACAATCTTGAACACTCCTGACCTCTGGAAGGGAAAGAGCCTCATGTTTTGCCAACTAGGACCCTCTAACCATCAAACTTAGCCTACAAGGGCCAATGATAGGCTAATCCAAACAAACTCTGATGCTCACAAAAATGGGGACATTACAGATATTCTTTGGTCTGTTAGCATTTCAAGTATAATAGATTCATCATTACGACAAATGCTTTCAGATTTTAGCTAGGGTTTGATTCAAAGCATCAGAAGATAAAAGTTTTAGTTCCAAGTAATCAAATTGCTATTAGTGAGGATATCATCAGCTTCAAGTTGATAAGGGTTTCATTATCTGCCACTGAAATCATCAGGTTTCAGCGTCCTTCAAAAGAAGTTTCATAGCAAAGATACGTTTCAAACTCCCACGAGGTCACTTATGTGCAAATTTCTAATTTTTGCAGTGACCAAATCTGGCAATGGCTATTTTCAGTGTTCTATCCTAGATAATAGATCAGGACCTATCTTTTATCTTTTATCAGTTGTTTTTGAGTTAGTCAGCTTTAAATTTCATTTCTTTCATCTTTTTTAGCACTTGTGAGATAGTTTGCTTTAAACGAATAGTTTTTTGGGTTTTTAATCAATATTATCAAATCCCTACAAGCAATTTATTGTAACCTATAAGCAAGTGTCACAGTACAAGTTATGCTTAATGATTGTTGAAGCAAATCTTACGTTGCAGGGATAGTCATTCACATTTTCGATTTGAGTTATGTGTTTGTGTATAAAGCTTTTACAAGTAGATTATGGTAAAGAGTTGTGTTAAGCTTTGTATTAATTCTTATCTTTTGTCTTGGCAAGTAACTTTGTGTACCTATAGGGGTTTACTTTTCTTAAATCTTACGTTGTGGTTTCACTTAGTGGAATCAGTTTTTGTTAATCCCATCTTGTCAATCAGGATCTACCTATCTCCATGTTTAGCCAGATAGTAAGCATCTGCCTTTCAATTTACTTTGTGTGATTCCAAACCTTATATATATAAAACATTGCTTGTGAGATATGTAATTTTCAGGTTCTGTAATCAACCTCCGAGATCAAAAAGATAAGCCTACTTTCAAACATTGCTTTCATGCAAACCCCATTCATAATCTTGTTTAGTATGCATGACTATAAAACTTATTCATAACTTTAGGTTTTTGTAGTCTTTAGATATTAGGTAGCCTTCCCTGCTAATTTGAAGAAAGGCTATGCTTGCATGCTGTTCCATGTTGTGATATCTCACAAGAGGCAAATTAAAATGCTAACACGTCTAAATCCTTGTAGCCTACTATCTTGGATGTAAAAATGATTATATCAGACATAATAGTTTTCAATCTGAGACAACCTCTACAAATAAAGAGCTCTACCAGATTGTAAGTCATGGATGACAGAGCTAGTCATTTGAATAAAAGGTTGCGGAAAATCAGAGATAGTGCAAATGTTTTGCATGAAAATTTCAATAGGTTGCCCATTGCACAAAAATCCAAATAGACATGATCACAGCAACTTATTAATGAATGGTTTTGAATAACAATCTATTTATGTGAGCCAGATCCTTTTCAAATATGAGCATCAACATATCAAAGGATGTGATACTGACCTTGTCATATGCAAATGCATTCTCCCGAAGAATGTGTCGAGCAACTATTGGATCTGAAACGACCAGAAAAGCTTTTGGCCCAAATGCAAGCTTGTAAACAGAACCATGCTGCCAATACCAAATGCCATCAGAATGGCCTCAGATTTTTTCTCCTGTATTTGCAGAATAATATCTATTTATTTATCCATACATGATTCCCTTTGCCCTCTAAAGAGTAGAGAAATGTATAATAGTCAAAATGTCTAATAGTCAGCCACAAGGTCATGTACAACAAACCACAAACAATCCTAGAACTAAATTCAAAGGATCAAACATGGTATAGAAAACCTGCATATTACTGTTATAATGGGTCTTCAAAATCAACAATATGAATTCAAATCTATAAAGTACCCAACACAGTAAAAGTTAGCAACCCTGTTAAGGTAAGAAGATTTATTTTATTCTTTTCAAAATGCATCATGTATTACTTCATAAATAGAAAAGAGTTAGAAAGAGCAGTCATGTTTTGGAGATACTCTCACAACAAAGGCAATAACAGTTAGCATCTCTGATTGTTCATTTATTTGCAAAGAACCAATGCTTTCTCCAAGAACACCAATTCTTTAGATAAATGGCCACTAAGATAAGAAGCTAATCAAATATGTGTGTCACATTAAGGTACTATGAATTAAAATAACAGATGTATGAAGAACCAATTTTACAGTAGTTCTTTCCATGGAGATTATAAATGAACAGATGAGAATCAAGCTATTTTCTAAATAAACAAATAATTTTTTGAGGAATTTAATAATTAAATCGGATAAGGTTCGGATAGCTTTTGATGATCCTTTGCTAGTTAATAAGGCGTGAGCTATTCAAATGATACCATAATTGAATAATTGAATTCTAATATAGTTTGAAGAAAAATGTTAGCCCTTTGCAAACAAACAAAGAGACCTTGACATTAGGGACACTGAATTAAAGATTCAAATGGTATTTCGCCTCCATTTACTTGAACTTTATTCAAGTAACTTACAAAATGATTTCACTTTTCAGCCAAAAAATCCACAAGAAAATTTTCACGTTCCCTACACAAAATGTCATTAGAATCTGGAGATGCATCTGATTTTCCATGTCAATGATTTTAAGGATTTTTTTCCATTTGACGATGCAATAGAAGATTTTAAGGATGTGTAGGAGATCACATCATTAGTTCATAACCCAATTAAAAAAATGCCAAGGTTCCTGTACTTTTCCATCTTGTACAAACACAATGCAAGAATCCAATTTGAGATCCTTTTATATCTAGAAGCAGTTACAACCTACAAAGAATTTTACTTTTAGCAAAATTACCTACGAGACTCTTTAGGATTAAACATGTGTTAAGAGTTGGTATAGAGTGCTCTATAGCATGCAAGATTTGGTCAAAGATTGTCACCACCCAAGACCTAGGAACTTGTATGAAAGCACAAGAGAGATTAGCTATCAGAGAATAATGCTATTCTATCAAATGATAGATTAAAAAAATTTGAGATTACAAAGGGAACCCCTTGTTTATATAGGAAAACATGAACATAGGATTGCATAAGATTATGACACGTGTCTTAACCTTATGACTTAGAAATATAGTTATAACCATCCTATGTGTAGCTTAAGTAAACTTAAGTAACAAGTGTGAATAGGACATCAGTAATGAACTAGCTAGGTAAAACACCCCTTTCACACCAACAAGGTGAACTTAAGACCCTAAACACACAAACAAAAATAAGCGCAATGAGAAAATGATATAGCTTTCATTAGTCTATTTTCTCATTGCATATTATAGAAGTAATTGTTTTCAAATCCATATATGTTCATATTATAGAAGTAATTGTTTTCAAATCCGTATATGTTCATACAGCCATTAAATATATCTACAAGATACATTTGTCATGATCGATATGGCTTACATCCATGTGTTGCATTTAAATTTTACACGTTGTTTAACATATGTGCATACCCATGAGCATGCCTGCTTGTATGGTCCACAGTATCATGTAATTAAGTAAATAACTATTGTACCCATACAAAAAAATTGTATGTAGTCACTGATTGATTCAAATTCTTAAAATTCCTCATTTGATGAGCCATACTTGAATCCTTTTCATGGTCATCAATGTCAATTTATGTTGTTTCTTCTTGGTGTCTTTGCAAAGCCTTCAAAAGCAGCTTTTAAATGCACCCAATGAGGCAAGGAGACGAGCTCAAACAAGGGGGAGAGAGGGCGAAAAAAATTAGGCATGAAAATTTTCAGCCCAATAGAGAAGCACACACCTCATTGGAGTGCAAATTTTAGGCAAATAAAAAAAATGTTTGCCAATGTTGAGGTGCGTGCCTCTCCAAAGAGGAACATAAAATCAAAACGATGCATGCCAATGTTAAGAAGCATGCAAAGGAACACAAAATTGAAAATATGCATGCCAATGTAATGGAGAGCACCTTTCCAAAAAAGGAACAAAAAGTTAAAAAGATGCACGTCTCTCCAAACAGAAACCTAAAATCAAAAAGATGCATACCAATATAGAAAAGATGCATACCAATATAGAAGTGTGCGCGTAACAAAGAGGTGCAAAAAAATGTTTAATGAAAAAGTGTTTATCAATCTAGAGAGCATAGCTAATCAAAGAGATGCAAGAATTCTAGAAATTAAAAATTGTCGCCCATTGGAAGGGCCATTGCAAGGGGTGGCCCAAGAACATTGAGGTGTGAATCCAAATGAGAGAAAAAGGTGTTTGCCAATGCAGAGGTATGTGCCTTAGTAAAGAGCTGCATCAAAATCACTACTAAAGTCAGTTGCTAAGTTATTTTTAGCCTAAGCTATTTAGAAATTGTGCTATTTTTAGTTGTCATTATTTCTAAAAATATAATCATATTATGAGAAGTCTATTTTTAGAACTGCTATTTATAGATCATTCTACTTTAGTTGTTTCTATTTTTGGAAAAGATCTATTTCAAGAGGATCTTGTGTATGTGTCATTTAGATGAATCGAATTTATTTCCTTCACATTCACAAGGTAAATAGATTATGTAGACTTGGTAGATATGTTGAGGGACATTGCTTATTAGGTAGAATGAGTGTAGTTGCAAAAGATTTTGCTGATTACATACATGAATCACACCAAGAAGTTTAGAGAAATTTGGAGAACAATAAAATACAAGGAATGTTTATTTAAGATAAGGGAGCAGAATTTCAAGTTGGCGATCTCGCATTAGCTCATATGAGGAAATAAAGGTATCCCCAGATTGGACTGCGTAAAGTATTAAGGAGGTTTGCAATGAATGCTTATGAGATAGATGTTCCTGAAGGTGTAGACATTTCACCCATTTTCAATGTTGTTGATTTGTACCATTGTGATGAAAGGCAAAATTGTGGAGGTGTAGAACCCAATGAGCACAGGAAAGAATGCATAAAACAATTGCCTGAAAAAGAAAGAAATGAAGTTGAAGCTGTTATAGACTCTTGAACAGCCAAGAAAACAAGAGTGGAGGGGTACAAGGAGTACTTGATCATATGGAGGGATAAGGTAGAAGTTGAAGCTGTTATAGATTCTTGAACAGCCAAGAAAACAAGGGGTAAGGGGTACAAGGGGTACTTGATCAAATGGAGGAAAAAAGCAGCAGATGAAGCAACCTGGATGCATGCATCCAATGTTGCCAAATGTCGAATGTCAGTTCCTGAATGTCTCAAATGTTCATGAGCTACAAGACTCATGAAACATTGTCATAAAACTAGAGTGTGTGATGTGGGAGCATTTCAAGGCCTATGCATCTTTCACCCCTAAAAGATCTTTTAACAGTTTGATTTTCTATTTGATTTTGCTTGTGTTACAGATCATGTTAGTGTGTTTCTTTTATTTTGTGCGGTGTATGGTCACACTGCTGGGTATAGCAGTAATGTCCCCTTATGCAATTTCTTAGTGTTTGGATTAAATTCTTAAATTGCAAGAGACTTCTTTCTATCCAATCATTAGTTTGCCACTAGTGAATGTATTAAAATGACTTGCAAATATGTGTAGTAACAATATCTTAAAGGAATATGATATTTCTTACGATTGGCCAATGAGCAAGAATTAATCTCTTTATTCCAATGAACTAGGCAATGCAAATATCGGCTATTTCAATGAAGAATGACCCGCAATTGTATCATGATGGGAATTGCCTTGATGAATAATGATTACCTTGATGCACCAATGGCTTATATAACAATATCAACCTGAATAAAGATGAGATTGTAAGCCTTCTACCTATTTGAAGGAGACAAGAGATCTTTCAATTATTGTGTATATAAATTTCAAACTGAGATTATAAAGATTATATCAGTCTAAACACTGGAGATTAATAATGATCTGGATAAATGATCGATCTTGGAGATCTATAATCTGATATGAGTCTAGGATTACAATGAATGTCGCTGTTCCTGATATCTTCCTTGGTGTATATGCAACTTGAACTTTGCTGTTTCTGATATAATCTTTGATGCCTATGCAATGTTAACTAAACTGATCTGAAAGTATAGATATTGATCGCTTGTCTAATATACTGTCTTTGTAATGGCAATGAACAATGATTTATAATTGGCTATCACTTTCCCAGATGTAATGCTATATCATTATGCAATGATTGTATCTCTGATCCAATTTATGGCTTTTATAAAATGGCCGATCTGAAGTGACTTGTCGTTGTCTCTGATATAATATTTGTTACTTATGCGATGTTTGAATCGCTATTTCTGATTGTACTCTAAGTATTCATGCCATCTGATGGTTTGACTGTTAGTGGATTATTTCCACTTAGGTCTGCAAGCAGTATAAACGAATCTGATTCTCCATGCCTTTGGAATGGTGGCGATGTTCCCTTTAATATGTCTCAAGGGGATATGAAGATGAATGGTTGTATCTCTTCATTATCAAATCGTAATGCTTGACTACTTAACTTCCGATAGAAATTGCATCCCTTAGTGATGACAAACCAATGATTAGTTAACATCCTTTGATATATTCCTTGGCAACGATCATGATGATGTTAATGTTTTGTTTTACTTGTTCGATGTAAACATTGATACATGGGTGACTTTATGCAATATTCGATAATCATGGAGACTTCGATATATATAGTTATACACATGGCTGTTTGTATGTTGATTGCTGTTATTGAAGATGATCCTGTCTTTGATAAATGTAATTGCCTCTATTAAGAAGCGCTGCCTCCTTCAAACATTTCTGTTACCTTGGAGAAACGACTTTCTATTATGGATTCGCAGTTCTTAATATGAAGCCGGCCTCATCTTAATGTTTACTCTACCGCTGCTCCCGTGTAGTTTGCCTGTTGAATTGGATTAAGGACATCACAATAGCTGGTTGCTTCCAGAGGGGCTGAAGCACCTACACAACATCCTTCCCATATCTATTTCTACTTGTGGCTGAGCGTTATACTTTTCTTTCCTTTTGTCTCTACTCGTGGGATCATCATCCTCAATGCTGCAGCGGTTTCCTGTGCTTAAATAGGCTGTCGAAATTCCTACCTTATTCTCTTCTTCACCTAGTCTTGGTCTATGTGACGGATGTCACCTATATGCTAGACATGAACAGTATAAGCACAATGGTTTTACCTGTGCAGTTACATTAAAATAACTGAACTAAGATATGACTCAGAGTTTTGGAGGACCGCAGAAAAAGACTATTCAACCACCTTTGAAAATTCGCTCAGTTTAATCAAAGAATATTTAACAGTAACCAACCTATGAAAAACAAGCCCTTTGGGAACCAATAAATCCATGAGACACAATCTATGTGGACTATATCCTTGAGATACAATCTATCTTGTATTTTCCACGGGGATTGTCTATAACAATCTACATATAAAGTCCAGAATCGGAAAACCAATGCACCCAGATATACTAAAAAATAACACATTTGTAAGACAAATTGCAAAAACAAAACACCAGCCATCCTTTGCTTTGGTGGTGTTGTCTTACAACCTTCATTCTTCATTTTTTTCAATCTTATTTTCTTTTACTGCCATGTAATTAGTGACAACTTTAACTTGAATACATCCTCCTTCGCACATAGTACATCTACCAAGAACTCCTCAAGTGAGTAGTGTGTATCCCTGTCAGGGAAATTCTCTATGGATCAGTTTTGAGCTCAAACACCTTAACAAGTGTGGATTAGCATTTGAGCTCTGAGCCTTACCATTTAAAAATCAATTCAGTGAATGCACTACTACTCTTAATCTTTTGGGTGAGTTGCCAAGCAGGTCTCATTCTTGTTACACTTGAGGTTTTATCTTTTCTACGGAAACAAATGGATTACAATAATATCAGCATCTCTTCCATAACAATAAGTGGATTACAACATAATTTGCAAGCATAAGTTTAAACCAGGAGCTTTCCTTTGATTAAGCTGCCATGAACAGGTAGGACTAGTGCTTCAAAATCACCCAAGGATCGAACCTGCCACAATCGTACCTCCATGGATTTGAACCTTGCTGGATGGCTTGACCAAGAAACATATGATCGTCCTCAACAATTGATATACAACCCTTCGGTACATTTGGGGTCTTCAGTAATGTACTTTAGCTGAAAAATCAACCACCTAATCATACTGTCATTGTATTACTTTTTTGTTGAAAGCTACCCCCTCTGCCACATCGAAGCAATTCCATTAACACAGAGAGACCTTTTATTGTTCGATACAACCACAGATTTTGAAAAGGGGCAATCATCACAAAAAGACTCAAGTGTCCATTTTACTACTAATGCACGATGACAGTTCAACTAACCACGGCTACTATCATGTTACTCTAACATTGCTGGTATTTTGTATTATACCTCACTAGGTTGTGGCCCTTTTTTATTCGGTGCCCCTAATTCGAAGCAGTCACTAGATTTTTATCGTTGTGATAGTTTTCACTCCACATTTATAATCTTATCTCCGTAAAGATTTACTTTCTTTGGGTGGAATTCAAATTGTCCTCTAGGGATTGGATTCTCAACAAGATCATAATAAAGTTATTTTCACGTCAAACACCGAAAGCTAAACTTATGGCTACGAGCTCCTGTTTTTCTCAAATTATAGTTTAGAAAGTATGCAAAGGAATATAACTGACCTCAATAAACCAATCATATAAGGAAATGAAGAGAGGCTTCCCAAATAGATCAGACACTGCCCCCTCAGCAATTGGCATTGATCCAATCCGACTACCACTTAAAAAATTTGTCAGATAATTACTCGCATTGTCAAACAGCGTTCTCTTTGATTTCCTGTCCTCTGTCCTGTTTTCAGTACTCACCTCACACCTGCAAACAGAAATTGAATCCAACCTCAAAATTCACAAAAGAGAAAAAAAGTAGTTGTCATTTCCTTGTAAGCTGAAAGCACCCTACAAACAAAAAATTCGTAAGGTGCTTAACACAAACAAATTAAAAACTAAACACGTTTCCTTTTAAGTTTTAAGTTTTTAAACCATCCACCATACGATGATATGAGTCATAATTACAGCAGATATTGCAGTCATAAACTAGTTCGTTTTAAATCCATAAGGTGTGTAACTTAAATGAAGTCGAAAAATGTAAAACATATAATTCCCTTTAACCTGATAACTATACAGTCAGATTTGCTACAAGTGCAAAGTATATTACTTAATCCTAAAACCTTCCCGTGGCAATGCTAGGCAAAGTGGGTACTCTGCTGTCTCATTTGAGCTGCCAGCCCCTTTAAGGCTCAGAGTGAGGCTTGTTTTTCTTCCAACTCCCCCTCGAGCCACCTTTCTAGGGTTGGCATTCTGATCTAGTTCTGACACCATGTTATTATCAATGGGCCTAGGACATTTCCAACATCCTTGGGTGCAGCCACTTACGCTACTCATTGATCCCTTATGCGGCATGTTTTTGATGGCAAAATAACCTGCTACATATAGAACCTGTTATCTATATAGCTAATAGAGTGGAAGAAGAAACAAGTTGTCTGCTCACCTCCATGCAACTCAACGATACCAGGCATCTATTACATAAATATTTGCAGTCATAGCCTAACCTACGAAATTCAAGTGAAGACAATCAGGAAAAACTTCGCAAATTTACTTCCAAATTAGATACCATGTAAACAATGCCATCAACAAGTACGTTAACTAATCTCGTATCTCACTAAATCGATCATAAATCTTTGCAACATATTTTATTTTCACCTTCTTTCTATATACCAGAGGAAAGTAAGACAACGTAAAGCAATTACCGGAAATCTTAGTTCTCAGAATCTGTCCTGCATAACCCCAAATGCTATCCACTCTAAATGAAGAATACTTGTGCTAATAAACAGAAGAATAAACATATTTTCCTTTTACCACAACGCTGTACAAATTATATTGGGCAAACAAAGCGAAGATTTACAGACAAGACCGGAATATAAGCAATTATATTCTGGCGCTAAGAGAAACGTTGGGAAGTGTAATTCTCTTTGAAAAAAAAACCATATAAAGAATCTTCCAAGCAACTATACATACACTAATAGCTTCCACATAACCATACATTTCATTCCTCCTTATGTCATTTCATTCCAAATCGTAATAGATCTATAATAGCATACATCTGCTATTTTTAAAAAAATTGAAGCACCTTGGGGGAGAAAATCTTTTGGGTAATCTTGGAATTTGAATGGTATTGGCACTGTGGGCAAGAGAGATATTTGGGTAGCTAATAAATGAATTACTGGGTGAACTGAATGCAGAGTTATTGAGCACCGCCATGGCTATCTCTAACAAATTAAGTGGGAATTTGGTCTACTTGTTTTCAGTGTGCCGGCTTTCTTTAGCCTTTCCTTATTGACATGATTTGATAGAATTTTCATGGATTATGCGCACGCACAACAATGAAGAGGAAGATAATGGGGTGTCCACTACCCTACTGTCTATTCTATTTTACCTGTATTCATTTTATCTTTTCCGTTCAACGGTCACGCTGATTAAAAAGCTTAAATGGCGAAGTAAAGCTTATGCCTATATGATCATTGATAAAAAAAATTATTAATAAGTTGTATTTACAGTTTACTTAAGTTAATATAATTTGGTTCGTAATTTCATTCAAAAAAAATTATGATTGCATAAAAAAATTTAACATTTTATTTTAAAATAACTATTTGAATTATAATTAATTATTAGCTAAAGTTTTTGTATAGTATGAGACATGTAAATTTAAAAAATGGTTTTTCTTGACATTTTTTTAAATTAGCTAATTGGCCGGCTATTATTTTTTTAGTGGTTTTTTTTGTTTAAAATGTGCAAAATTGGGAGAAGAAAAAGAGGGGACCACATGTGTTGCGACATAAGGTGGTGGGATGTGAAATAAATATGTTTGCGGTGGTAAATGTCATCATCTATGGGAAGGGTAAATGTGATGTGATTTTTTTCATCTCGCATTGTTTTCAAACTTCTACAAGGACCGAGCGAGAGAGGAAGCAAGGTTTGTGAACAAGAGGGGAGGGTCAATTGTGAGGTATGGCATTTGGTGTTTGTTGTTTCATCAGTAGCTTGATCTATCGCAAAGGATAGTTTACTGGTTCTAAAAAAAATTGTATGGATTTGTGATTGTTTGTAGGAGTGAGTGAGAAACAAAGTAGTGTTTGTGAATAGGAGGTGATAGCCAATTTTGAGGTATGACAAATGGTTTTTGTTGTTTCGTTGCTAGGTTTAACTATTTCTTTCCTTAGTTGTTAAAGCAGTGTATATGATGTAAAAATCGTTTACTAGTTCTAATTTTTTTTGTGTTGGTTTAGATTATACTGAATGATATAAACTTCGTGATAGACATTATTTTCCATTGTGGTGCAAGCACACCGTGAGGAAGGAGGGGAGTGACTCAGCAAGAGGAAAGGAAGGGTTTTGAGGTATGGTGGGTGGTTTTGTTGTTTTTGTTGGTTGGTTTATCTTTGGTGTGGTTTTTGGTTGAGCTATGTGTTCTTTAATATGATTTAAATCAGTGATAGGTACAAACATTTTTTATAATTGGTAAAACATATTTGCAGCAAGCAGTATTGTTAAACATTGTGTGAGGAAGGAGGGGGAGCGACGCAACGAGAGGCAAGGGAGGGTTTTGAGGTATGGCAGGTGGCTTTGTTGTTTTTGTTGGTTGGTTTATCTATGGCGTGGTTTTTGGTTGAGCTAGTTGTTTAATACGATTTAAACCAGTGATAGGCATAGATAAATTTTGTAACTGATAAAACACATTTTTGGTAAGCAATATCATTAAACATTATGGACAATAATCTCTTCTACGGATAAAGCAAGTAAGAGAGACAAATCAATTATTCATTATAGCTCAAAAACCTTGATTATATGAGTGGACCTATTGTTTGTTCATTACTTCGGCTTGTCTCTGACTAGATCGTCGGTTTATTTTTTGTCAAATCAAAATGCAAAATGTGGAAACTGATACAAACCCTATCAAGCATTGTGACTCCACCATATGTGGAGATCTTTTTTTCTCCCAAATTTGCATTATTCATACCATACAAAAATTATACCAATTAATTATTTCAAGCTCCTGTACGCCATATAAAGAAAATAGGAACAATAAATGTTTTTCATAGATTTGCAAAAGGAAAGTTTTACAAAATACAACCAAGTTGTGTCATTAAACAAACGTCTAAAGAAAAAATTATAAATACCCAAAGAATTATTTTTTTACAAAATATGACGGAGCAATGCCCCTAAACAAATCCCCAACGCAAATTTTATAAACACCTAACACCCAAAAATTGTCCAAGGCACAGACTAATTTCCTAACTACTTAAACACATTCAAGCCATGATATAGGGAAAATCCAAACAAACAAATAAGTTTTTACAACATCAACATAGTAAAAATAAAACAAGGACTACTTTTCTTTCTACCAATTTTGTGCATTGTCCATACTATATAAAAATTATACCAATTGACCATTTGAATCTCATATACGTCGTATGCAGAAAACTATAGCGGACAAATATTTTTCATACATTTGAAAAAATGAAAGTTATACAAAATACAAGTGAACGATTCCACTAAAAAAATGTGTGAAGCATAGTTTATAAATACCCAAAACCTATCGAAGGAATGAACTAATTTATGTTCTTGTATGTATATCTATGTGCGTTATTATCTCATGTCCCTATAGTGAGGGAACTAATATTCTCGGTAGAGCAATTGTCGATTAAGTTTTGAAATGCATGGATAAAGTTTTAGTCTAAGGCTATAGTTTTTGTATAGAGTACGGGACATGTAAATTTAGAAAATGCTTTTCCTTGAGATTTTGTTAGATTAGCTGATTGGTCAGCTATTACTTTCCTAGTGATTTTTTTGTTTGAAATGTGCAAAATTGGGAGAAAAGAAGAGGGGCCCACATGTGTTGCAACTGTAATGTAGTGGGCAGTGAAGTAAATATCTTTGGCACTGGTAAATGCCATATATGGGAAGGATAAATGTGATGTAATTTTTTCTAGCTTGCATTGTTCTCAAACTTCTGTAAGGACTGAGTGAGAGAGGGAGTAGGGTCGGTTGTGAGGTATGGGGGTTGGTATTTTTTATTTAATTGGTAACTTAAATTGTAGGAAAGTATTATTTACTGGATGTAAAAATATTTGTATTGGTTCATGATCAGTAGTTGATGGCTTCTGGATTTTGACTGTGTAGCACTTTTTCCCATCAAGGTTTCAGATCACTCTCCATGATCCATCATCAGGATGATGCTAGAAAAGAGAGGAAGAAAGAATTTAGAAAATCTGGAAGACTAAAAAGAGAGAGAGGGGGCATGTAGAACAAGGAGAGGAAGGTCAACAAAACCTAAATAGAAATAAGGGGGGGATTAGAATAAAAATAAAGAAAAAATAGAAAAAAAAAAAAGAATAATAAAAGAAAAGGACAAAAGAAAGAAAAAAAAGAAAGAAAATTAATTAAAAGATTAAAA
>MU228495.1:2599208-2612046 GCA_018584345.1 Thuja plicata | reverse complement strand
GTGTGTGTGTGTGTGTGTGTGTGTGTGTGTGTGTGTGTGTGTGTGTGTGTTGGAAATGGGTTGAGTAACTGAGAGGGGAGGGGTGAATCAGTTACCACAAAAATGAATCCAAGTCCCTTAGATGTCTTAATCAAACTTATCACTGTTACTTAGTTAACAAAGCTATTCAGTTGTTACTCGGTTAACAAAGCAATATTAAGATATTTATTGTGATTATCCTTTAGTGATTAAGTGTAGAAACATAAAGCAAATAACATGTACACATATGACACCAAGATTTAATGTGGAAACCCAATTTGGGAAAAACCACCAATTGCAACTAGTTTCTATTTCTCACTCTTTTGAAGTGAGCCCTGTTATGAGCCAACCCTGTTAAAGGTTACAAAACACATTGTTAGGTGTGACCCTGTTAGAGGATTTAATCACCCTGTAAGGAGTGGCCTTGTTAGAGGTCTTCAAACACTTTAATGTAGAAATGTCACCTAGTGAGAGGATTTATGAAAGACTGTTAAGTCTACTCTTTAAAGAGATTTGGATCACTGCTACAATTGTTAGAGAGTAATAATGGATTGACATGTTTGACGAATCAACTGTCTTTGCTGATTCAGATCTCTGCTCTGGCTTTAAACTGGATCCTCACTGATCAAATATTCTATTGTAGCTCTGTCTGAATGCTCTCTCCTTAATCAAAATCCCATCTGATTTCTCCTTCACTCTTCATATCAAAAGAACTCTTCCACTTCTTACTTCCACACATTCAATCCAAACTTGACCTTGTATATATGTGATAGGCCTTGTCAAGTAGGCTTGAATAACCTTCCAAATAAATAATAAAACTTAAGTCTGTCAGCTGCATATAACCAATTAAACACAAAGTGTAAATTGTTGTTAGTCGGCTGACACTAAAAGCATAACTCGGTTAACACTATAATCCATCAATCCCCGACCGTTACTGTATTACCCGAGTGAACTCGGTTATAACTGAAAATCACTTTGGTCTTCTTTAATGCCCGAGAGAACTTGGCATACACTAACTATGCTCGGTTTAGGTATAGACATTTGTGTAACATCACTACATTTATGTATACATCAATGACAATACATAATTGAATAATGGTCATCAATAATCTCCCTCTTTGACATTTATGGCAACACATGTCATAATACAGAGAATTATAGAGCAACAGGAACAAGAATAATTTTTTATTAATGTCCTTAGCTTCATTCTGATTCTCATACAAAAAACTCCCTCTGTCTTCACAATCACTTAAATACATATTTCTCCCTCTTACATCAATCTCTATTTCTGATGAAATTTCTCCCTCTGTCATCAATAATATTTTCCTTTAATAATTTCTTTGGCATGACATCAATAATCTCTCCTTCTTTGACAATCAATGCCAAAGACTCTATCCAATGAAATTGTAGTGTACCTGATGTACTGATTCATATGCAATGAGCTCTAAAAATCTACATCAACTTGTTAGATTTTCACTATAGCTCGGTTGATGCATCACTAATTTGTCCATTAGTGAGCCTCGGCTAGGGGAATCACCCCTAGCTTTCCTCTAAGATACAAGAATGCATCCTTAGGTAAAGGTTTTGTGAATATGTCTACAATTTTTTCTTTAGTATTCACATATTCCAACCTTACTTCCTTGTCCTAAACCAATTCCCTCAAGAAATGATACTTTATTGCAATATGCTTAGTCTTAGTATGCATCACAAGGTTCTTTGAAATGTTAATTGCACTAGTGTTGTCACAGTAGAAAATAACTAGTTCTTTGATTTCCTCCTTCATACCTGACAACAGTTGTTTGAACCATATGACATTTGAACAATTTACTGTTGCAGCAACATACTCTGCCTTTGTTGTAGACTGAGAGATGCAATTTTGTTTATTGTTGGTCCAAGAGTCTAACCTCTTTCCAAGGAATAACGCTCCACCACTGGTGCTCTTTCTGTCATCAACACTTCCTGCCCAATCAACATCAGTAAAAGTCTTCAAATCAAAGTTTCCTCCTTTCTTATACCATAACCCATAATCTTCAGTACCCTTAAGATATCTTAGAATCCTTTTGATAGCCATCAAATTATTCTCTCTAGGATTAGCTAAAAACATTGCAACAATACCAACTGCTAATGCAATATCAAGTCTAGTGTGAACAACATATTGAAGTTTACCAATCATGGATCTGTAGGTAGTCTGATTTACCTCCTTTGAGTCATCATCCTTAGACAACTTATGTCCAATAGACATAGATGTACCAACTGGTCTGGAATCTTCCATTCCAAATTTCTTCAGTATCTCTTTGATGTATTTAGACTGAGTAATGTAGATACCATCCTTCATCTGATGAACTTGTAAACCAACAAAGAATTTTATTTCTCCAAACATACACATCTCAAATTCCTTACTCATAGCTTCGGAGAATGCTTTGCATAAATTATCATATCCAATAAATAGTATATCATCAACAAATATCTCTGCTAATAGTATCTTGTTCTAAGGTCCTTCTTTGACGTACATGCTACTATTGTTAAATTAGTTCTCTAAAATCTAATACTGACTAGGTAACCATGCAATTGTTCATACCAGACTCTAGGAGCTTGCTTCAGTCCATACAAGGCTTTGTGAAACTTGCAAACCATATTTATTTTTTTAGGATTAACAAAACCTTCGGGTTGCTCAATATAAACTTCCTCTTCCAAAATTCCATTCAATAATGTAGATTTTACATCCATTTGGTATACCTTGAATCCTTTATGTGTTGTGTATGCCAGAAGAGTTCTGACTCCTTCAAGTCTTGCAACAAGAGAAAAAGTTTCTCCATAATCAATACACTCTTCTTGAGCATATCCTTTAAACACTAATATTGCTTTGTTTCTGGAAACTTCACCTTTTTCATTCATCTTGTTTCTGAAAACCCACTTAGTACCAATCACATTCTTGTGTTTTGGTCTAGGTACAAGAGTCCAGGTTTTGTTCTTTTCTATCTTCTCTATCTCTTCATTCATGGCTTCTATCCAACTTTCATCATTCAACGCATCTTTAATGGATCTAGGTTCAATTTCACTAAGCAAACATGTACCTTTAAGTTTGTTTCTTGTCATTATACCTTCTATCTGATCTCTAATTATTTGCTCAGGTGCATGATGCCTTCTGACATATTTGGCAAGTACAAGTTCCTTCCTATTTGATTATGGGCTTGCTCCACTTGGTTCACCATGCTCAAACATTCTGCTTTGCTCTTTTGACTAATACTCGGGTTCCATTGTCTGAGACTCGGGTGCCTCTGTCTGTGACTCAGTTTCTTCAGTTTGAGACTCGGTTCCCTTTGTTTGTGACTCAGTTTCAACAGTTAGTAGCTTAGGTTGCAACAAGGTTTGTGCTGATGAATTCAGTGGTTAACATGGTTGATTTCTAATCACCATTGCATGTGTCTTAGGTATAGAATCAGGTTCATAACACACTAAGTTTTTGTAGTCGTCAAGCTCTTTACTGCTCTGTTCTTCACTTCTCTCTGCAAACTCGTCAATCTTTACATGTACAATTTCTATGATTTTATGAGTAGAAAGATTCAAACATTTATATGTTTTGCTTTTGCAGTAGTAGCCTAGGAATATACCTTCATCGCCTTTTACATCAAATTTTCCATTTCTTTCTTCCTTCGAGATGTAACATTTACTTCCAAATACTTTGAAATAACGAACATTAGGTTTATAGCCATACCATAATTCAAAAGGTGTCTTCTCAGTACCTTTCTTCAGTTGAACTCTATTCAAGGTGTGAATTACAGTGTTGATAGCTTCCTTCCAGTATTTGGTTGCAACATTCTTTTCAATCATCAAGGTTCTTGCACAATCCATAATAGATATGTTTCTTCTTTCTACTATCCCATTTTGTTGTGGTGTACCTGGGGCACATACTTGTCTCTTGATTCCTCTTTCATTTAAAAATTCATTGAACTCGTTAGAAATGAATTCACCTCCTCTATCAGATCTTAGGCATTTAAGTTTCTTTCTAGTTTCCTTCTCAACTCTGGCAAGGTACCACTTAAACTTCTGAAAAGCTCCTAATTTCTCTTTGAGAAACATAACAGTCATCATTTTGGAATGGTCATCAACAAATAGAATGAAATACTTCTCTCCTGTGTAACTTGTTGTTCCAATTGGTCCACACAAATCAGTATGAAATAACTCCAAGACTTCTTCAGTATTGTAATTATTGCTCTTGAAACTAGTTTTTCCCATCTTCCCAATTTGACATTGTTTGCATATTGCCAGTTCTGGTTTCTTCAGAATAGGAATACCTCTTACTCTTTTGTTGTTGCTTATGTTGACCAAGTTATCAAAATTCACATTACACAACATTTTATGTCATAACCATATTTCTTCTACTTGTGCAATAAATCATGAACTTTCAGTGAGATCAAGATAAAATAGATTACCTTTTGTTTGCCTGCCAGTTCCAACTAGGTTTCCCTTACCATCCAGGAGCTTGGGCTTACCATTCATGAATTCTACCTTGAAACTAATGTTATTCAGTTGTGCCACACTTAGTAGATTACGCCTAAGTTCTTCAACCCAATAAGCATCATCACATTTGATTCCTTCAATTAGAGAAATACAACTTTTACCTTTCACATAGCAAGGCTCATCTTCCCAAAACTGACACTCCCACCATCATAGTGCTCAAGATGTTTAAATTTAGTCTTATCACCAGTCGTGTGGTGAGAACAACCACTATCAATTATCCAAGTGTCATTATCGCTAATATGAGATTAAAGTACAGTCTTTTCATTATCTTCATTGTCTGACTCATCCTCAATAGCAATGTAAACCATTTCATCTTCATCTTCATCACTATCAGAATCTTTTGCAATATAACAAGATTTCTTACCTTTGTCCTTGTAGCTTTTGTAACTTTTGAAATCTTTCTTGCCTTTGTACTTGTTGAACTTTCTCTCACCTTTGTCTTCTTTTTTTGGACACTTAGCAACAATGTGACCAACCTCATCAAATGAAAAGCAAATCAATGTTATTCTTCCTTTGTATTGTCCTTTTCCTTTGGCATCTCTCTTTGCAAGTAGTACTTCAATGATTTCTAAATCTTCATCATCAGAATCATCGTCACTGTCACTGTCAATCTATTTCCCTTTTCAATTTCTATCCATCTTACCAATGTTTAATTTATCTTTGAATGCAAACTCAAAATTGCTAGGATTAGGAGAATAATTGTCAAATTTATCCAACTCAAAAGTTGTAAGCCTTGTAACCAATGCATCTAGAGTTATATCATTAGTGGACCTCATCTCGAGTAGCTGAAACTCTAGTAGCATAGATAGGAAGTAAAGTTCTCAATACCTTACTAACTACCGTTTTGTCTTTAATTGTTCCACCGGCAGCTCTGATGGCACTTACACTTTTCTTGATTCTTTCACTGTATTTTGTAATATCTTCTCCTTGTTTCATTTTCATCTTATCAAACTGACCTCTGAGACTTTCTGCTTTGGCTCTCTTTACATTTTTATCTCCTCTATGTATATCATGTATTTTCTTCCACATATCATAGGCAGTAGGGTAGTCCTTGACTTCATCAAATTTTGAATAGCTGAATGAAGAAGCTGTATCAATCATCATTATGTTATGATTCTTCATTTCCACCATCTGATCCACAAACATAGGTCTCGGTGGTTCCAGTTCCACACACTTGTGATCCAAGAATTGAAAATAGGTATCTTAGTAGATAGATGTAGCCTCATCAAATATTTCCATGCAGTAAAGTTATCTTTGTTAAGCTTGGGAATATCCCTTCTGTAAGTCATCTCTGATCTTTAGCTTAGGCCTTGAAACCTTACCTAAAAGCATCAAATGCTCGGATACCAATTGTTGGAAATGGGTTGAGTAACTGAGAGGGGAGGGGTGAATCAATTACCACAAAAACAAATCCAAGTCCCTTAGATGTCTTAATCAAACTTATCACTGTTACTCAGTTAACAAAGATATTATGTTGTTACTCGGTTAACAAAGGAGTCTTAAGATATTTAACTGTGATTATCCTTTAGTGATTAAGTGTAGAAACATAAATCATAAAGCAAATAACATGTACATAGATGACACCAAGATTTAACATGGAAACCCAATTTGGGAAAAATCACCAATTGCAGTTCTAGTTACTATTTTTCACTCTTCTAAAGTGAGCCCTGTTAGGAGCCAACCCTGTTAAAGGTTACAAAACACACTATTAGGTGTGACCCTATTAGAGGATTTAATCACCCTGTAAGGAGTGGCCTTGTTAGAGGTCTTCAAACACTTCAATGTATAAATGTCACCTTGTGAGATGATTTATGAAAGACTGTTAAGTCTAATCTGTAAAGAGATTTGGATCACTACTACAATTGTTAGAGAGTAACAATGGATTGACCTGTTTGACGAAGCAACTGTCTTTACTGATTTAGATGTCTGCTCTGGCTTTAAACTGGATCCTCACTGATCAAAATTCTATTGCATCTATGTCTGGATGTTCTCTCCTCAATCAAAATCCCACCTGATTTTTCCTTCACTATTCATATCAAAACAACTCTTCCACTTCTTACTTCCACACATTCAATCCAAACTTGACCTTGTATATGTATGATAGGCCTTATCAAGTCGGCTTGAATAACCTTCCAAATAAATAATAAAACTTAAGTCTGTCGGCTGCATATAACCAAGTAAACACAAAGTGTAAAATGTTGTTAGTTGGCTGACACTAAAAGCATAACTTGGTTAACATTGTAATCCTTCAATGCCCGATTGTTACTGTATTGCCTAAGTGAACTCGGTTAGAACTGAAAATTACTTTGGTCTTCTTCAATTCTTGAGAGAACTTGGCATACACTGACCGTGCTCGGTTTAGGTATAAACATTTGTGTAACATCACTACATTTTTGTATACATCAATGACAATATAAAATTTAATAATTGTCATCAAAAATATATACATACATATATATAATATAAAGCATGGAATCCTTAAAATTCTAGCGACTAGATCTTTCAGGATTTGTGACCAAGACCATATTGACTTTGAGTTAGCCCACCTTACCCAAGTCTTCCAACTAAATGGGTACAAAAGGAAACATTTATCTAGAGCTTTCAAACAAGTTAGATCTTGTTATGTTCCTAAACCCATCTTTCTGCCATGTTGCCTCTCTCCCCTACGTCAAAGGCCTCTCAAACAAAATTTCCAAGATTCTCCTCAAAAAGGGCCTTCACTATACTTTTAAGCCTATCCGTACCTTGAGAAAGCACCTCCTCTCTCCCAAAGATTCTAAAGACCTCCTTCTTAATGCAGGTGTTTACAAAGTGACTTGCTCTTGTGGCACTCCCTACATTGGTGAGACGGGGCACTCAATTGGCAGTAGAATCAAAGAGCATCATGCAAACATAACTCATGAGAGAGTTTTAAAATCAGCTCTTTCCGAACACTCTCCCAAAATCAAGCATCAAATTCCCCTTGAAGATACCCAAGTCCTAGCCACTAAAGATAATTTCTTCAAAAGGAAACTTCTTGAAGCCATCCAAATCTCCAATCATTCTCCCAAACTTAACCGTGATGGTGGTTGGAATATCAGCTTCTCATGGCACCCAGTGTTAGCCCACCTCCGCAACCAACCCCATCCTCCCTCAAACTCCCCCCTCCCCCTAGTTTTCCTCCTTTCACCATCTTCCTTGCTCCTCCCCCTTGCCCCCTTCTTTCTTCTTTTTTATTTCTCTTGTTCTCCTGGTTTTCTTTGTGGTCTTGTTTGTTCCATAGTCCTTTGTCACTTTGTCAAGTTTTTATTTTTTTGTCTTCTCCCTTAGTCCTTTAGTTATTTGTGTTCTTTGTTTTTTAGTCCTTGGTCTTCTTGTCGTCACCTTTTTCTTTTGCTTTTGCTCGTGCTTTCTTTTCTTAGTGTTCTTTGTGTTTATTTGTTTGTTCATTCGTGTTTTTCTTTGTTCTTATTTTTGTGTGTGGATATATATATATGTATATGTATATGTATATGTATATGTATATGTATATGTATATGTATATGTATATGTGTGAGTGTGAGTGTGTGTATGTGTGTGTGTGTGTCCTTTTCTTTTTCCCTTTTTTTCCTTTTGGTTGTTAGCTTTTAATTATTATTTTTTATTATTTAATTATTTTTCTTTCTTTCTTTTCTCTCTTTTGTCCTTTTCTTTTATTATTCTTTTTTCTATTTTTCTTTATTTTTATTCTAATCCTCCCCCTTATTTCTATTTAGGTTTTGTTGACCTTCCTCTCCTTGTTTTGCATGCCCTCCCTCTCTCTTTTTAGTCTCCCTGATCCGCTACATTGTTTCCTCCTCTCTTTTCTAGCTACCATCGTGATGATGGATCATGGATTGTGATCCCAAACGTTGATGGAAAAAAGTGCTACATAGTCAAAATCCAGAAGCCATAAACTACTGATTATGATGGACTATGAAAATTTCATGCATGTAAATGGTCCATGATTTTTTTTGAGCCCGTGTTGTTCCTATTTTGCATAGGGAGGGTGGTAATATTTTATTTAGAGCAATGGTCAATAAAGTTTTGAAGGTGGGGATAATTTTTTGGTCGAGTGCTATAGTTCATGTGGGCCCCTCCTTTTTATCCCAATTTTGCAAATTTAAAAAAAAAACACCAGGAAAATAATAGCCAACCAATTAGATAATCTAATAAAATCTTAAGGAAAAGCATTTTTTAAATTTACGTGTCCCATACTATGCAAAAAAAGGGCCCTTGCCCAAAACTTCATCCACGTCTTTAAAAACTTAATCGCTCAGTGCTCTACCTGAAATATTAGTTTATTTTCTCCAATATCGACTCTATAATGGACACTGCACATATATGCCTCCTTGTTTTTTTCTCTGAATTTTGCACATCAATTTAAAAAAAAAAACATGACAAAAATAATAGCCAACAAATATGCTTGTTTTACAAAATCACAATGAAATTCTTTTATCAAATCTACATGTCCTATACTATGCAAAAACTATATACTCTTTGATAAAAAACTTGATCAATGCAACAACATAAAACTCTTCTAAATGACAAATGTCTACTACATTGTTCAAGGTTGGTCATTGTAACAAGAGAATATAGTATAAAAAGTTGTGTTTGTCCATCCAAAGCTCTATTTAATAGAAAAAAAAAGAAGACATTAACAAATACAACCTTCAGTATTGTAATTCAATCTTTCTTTTCCACTCACAACCATACTTTCTACAATCACAAGTTCTTATCTTAATAACTGGTTTTCTACAATTATGTCTTCCCTTTGCATTGATCGCATTACAGTCTATAAATTTTTTTGTCCAGCATAGAAAATGAGCATATACAAGAAGGAGTTGTAAAGATAAATAAAGTTCATATGTCAATGTAAGCAAGAGCAAGTCAAATAAAACCCATCATTTTTTATTGTGTCACTGATATATTACTAACTATTAAATGCAACATCTTAAGCAATGCACCATCACCTAAATCTATTCTCTGCATTGCACACATCCATACTTGTTTTTGTTCCCAAATTTCAATATGAAAACATAGTCTATAGCAAGTTCACTCCATGTCTTTCTGGTTGTTTAAATTTGCACTCTAATAATAGCATGGCTCTAACAAATTCAGTTCAATTATAAAAATTTAATTAAAAACAATGAACAATAAAAGAAATTAGTTATACCTTATTGTATCGTCTTAAAATGGAAGCACTTCCATTTTGATAGGTTTAGCACCCTCATTTAGTATGTTTGCATATTAGGTTTGCATCTGTGCTTGATTATGCATGTGAAGGTGAAATTAGGGTTAGGATCTAATAGATTCTCCTAGGTATCCCTCTTTATGACTCTTCTTTTGAGGTAGGACCTATGTATTGGTCCTCCTGGGCCTCATCCTACTCTCTCCCTAGGCCTCTAGGCCTTCTTAACATTCTGGCACATTCCCCCACCTTCTTAGGTCCCTGGCTGACCTGGGAACCTCTTAGCAACTTTCTGGTGACCTGCCTGAAACCTCAGGTCAAGGTTGACCTTGACCTAGGTCAAGGGTGAGGTCGACATAGACCTATGTCGGGTGTTGGTCCCCGCTTTCAAATCTTAAGCTTATCGAGGTCCGGAACTCAAAATAGGTACCCGGGTTCAGATGCAGAAGTGTTTTCTCCGATATTTGAATTAATATGTTCCCTCCTTGGTTGGTGATTGTGATTGGACCATGATTCAAGGTAGAACTTGAATTAGGATCCCTTGCATTTCCCTAGAAGACCTATGTTGAGATCTCTATATAAACACTCTCTTTTGCCTTCATTTGATCATGAAATGAAATCGGGAAATGACATGATGAAATGATGGTGCAAACAAGCAAGAGGATGATATAGAAGGACAAGCTAGGAGGACATATCATCATCTTCAATCAAGCATTTTTGAGGACAAGCTAAGGTGGATCTTCATTGAAGCAAGAAGGCTCTCTCTTTAGATCTACTATTCTCAACTTTCAAGCATTTCAAAGGACATTATCATGGGGTAGAAATTATGTATTGTGAGTTGATAGGAATACTTTAGCCTTGGGGGCTTGGTATGCTTTATTTTTCATATTCAAATCTATGCATTGCTTTCTCATTTCCATGTATGTTAGGATTGTTAATCTAGAAGGTTAGATCTTGATATTGCATGTTTAAAGACTCTTTTCAAAAGAGCAATACACACACACTATACATTCTATATTCGGCTATTCGTGGAGGTGGAGATCACCAAAATAGGGGTTTGACTAAGGCAAAACCCTATATAGCCACCCCAAAACCCCTCTTTTCAGATATTTGCAGGTGTTGTTTTTGGGAGTTGAAGGTACAAAACAGCAGATTTGAGACCAGATTTGGATACCCTTTTCAGTGAACTATCGAGATCTGCAAATAGATTTTCTGTTGACAGTGTGCAGGTCAGGGTCAACATTATTGGGTCAGGGGTGACATTTGTGGGTCAAGGTCGACATTTTTCATAAGATGGCATCAAAACAGAAAAAGATTTATGGGTTTTGTTCGTCTCTACATTCCAGTTCCAGATCATACTTCAGATTTTCCAGAAACTCAACACAGACTTCA
The DNA here is from genome assembly GCA_018584345.1 of Thuja plicata. Lineage (NCBI taxonomy): Eukaryota > Viridiplantae > Streptophyta > Pinopsida > Cupressales > Cupressaceae > Thuja > Thuja plicata. The sequence goes on along the minus strand of MU228495.1, from coordinate 2,600,927 downwards.
AAAAAAGAGTTTTTCTAGATCTGTTATATTATGAGGTAAGTATCTTATCCCACTATTCTCTACATATTTCTTTCCACCCTTTTGATCATAATAATTAAGTGTAAGAAACTAAAATTGGCCTTAGGATCTTTCTTATCTCATTATGCAAATCTTACTTAAGAAATCCTTTATGAGCCAAAATTTAGACATTACATTTTTGGTGAACCCGCGATAGACAACTCTTTCTTTTCTTTGGTGTTAGATTTACATCTCATATTAGATCTTGCATGCATATAGAAGTAGGTTTTCTTTTATGCTCTTGCATTTATATTGCAAAATTCATAAAAATACTAAATTTCTTTAAAAATACAAAAACATTTATATTTTCCATGCTTGTAGTGTTTTCTTGTGTTCAACATGTATGATTTTTGTTTTGAATACTTTAATGAGGATTTTGTTGGACAAAATGATAGATCCCTTCATGAGGTACATGGAAGTGAGCATGCAAATGGTTCAAATGCGATCCCCATGGATCCTATTCCTATTTCATCCTCCTCCACAATCTCTTCAATTGAATTTTACCATTGAGTGTATGCATGGTTACCTTCATATTCCTCTATTTGCAACATTGAGACACCTAAAAATGATATTTCCAAAACCTTTGATGATGGTAAAAGGATGTCCTCAAATAGCTATTAAGGGAAAACCTAGAGATCCCTTGGATTTCTTTGATAACACGGATTCTATTTCGCATTCTTATTGCACACGAAATAATCCTCAACCTACTATCCCAGCAACATTACCTCCTCAACCTGTGCTTCCTCAAGCACCTAGGTTACCTTCTTCCTTTAAGGAATATGACTTAGTGGAATAGTTACACGCTACTCCAGCTAAGATATCTTTATGGGAATTACTTCAAACTTCCCCTACATATCATGAGGCATTGCAAAAAGCTTTATCTACTCTCCCTACCACGCCTCCTAATCAAGAGAACATTAATTCATTTCTGGAGTGCATGCATACTATGCCTTCTGTACCTCCTCTTGTGTTTTTCGATAATGATTTACCTACTGTTGAGGTGCAGAATCAATATGATGCTCTTATGGTTGTTGTCTCTATTAATCAGAGTATCATTCATAGAACATTGATTGATAATGGATCTGGACTTAATGTTTGTAGCATGGATATGCTTAAGGCAATTAAGGTCGATCTTACAACTATTCAACTAGATAATATTCCTATTCGTGGATTTGATAATATTACAAAGAAAATGTTAGGTATTATTACGCTACCCATTAAATTTGGTCTTGTGCTTCTCTACACTCCTATCCATGTTATGCCAAGACCACTCAACTATAACCTTTTATTTGGAAGACCCTGGTTACATACTATGCATGCGGTTCCTTCTACTCTTCATCGCAAGGTTAGGTTCATTTATAACAATCTAATGTACACACTACATGCGGATGATGCACCAAATCCTTGCCTGAATGCAAAATAAGCTAAGGTTCCTGAGCCTATACAACCAGTTAAAAAACTTGAACAACCACCTGAGGTTAAACAAGATGAGATTCCGTCTTCTTCACTGATGGAAGATGATTGGGGAACATCATATTTTAATCCTACTTTTCTAGGAGAATATAAAGTATCAGATTTGGAATTTATGAAAGAACAAACTGAGTTTGAAAAACAAGTTTTTATTCCTTCTCCACTTTCTGAGGCATTAAAAAGTAACTTTGT
>MU228495.1:2577532-2598633 GCA_018584345.1 Thuja plicata | reverse complement strand
ACATGATCAATTGGTTTCTCTCTTGCTTGAATATAAGGATATCTTTGCTTGGACATATTCAGATATGCCAGGTATAGACCCCAAGATCATCACTCATAATATTGTCCTTAAACCCAATGCTAAACCTATGAAACAAAAGATCCGCAAGATGAATCCCAGCATCGCTTTACTAGTAAAAGTTGAAATTGAAAAATTACTAGGTGCCAGATTCATCCGCTCTATTGATTATTATGAATGGATTTCCAATATTGTGGTTGTTTCTAAGGCAGGAAATAAAATAAGAATGTGCACTGATTTTTGAGACTTAAATAAATCATCCTTAAAAGATGACTTCTCGCTACCTAATATTGACATGATTGTGGATTCCACAGCAGGTCATGCATCATTGTCTTTTATGGATGGATTTTTGGGTTATAATCAAATCTTTATTCCTGTTGAGGATCAACTTAAGACCACATTTATTACACCTTGGGGGACATTATGTTGGTCATGATGCCTTTTGGATTAAGAAATGTGGGAGCTACTTATCAACGCTCCATGACTTTGATTTTTCATGATTACATTCATAAGATTTTGGAAGATTATGTGGATGATATCTTGGAAAATTCTATACAAAGAGAAGATCACGTGTTCATTCTAAGACAAATATTTGAAAGAATTAGGAGTTACAACATGAGGTTAAATCCTAAGAAATGTGCTTTTGGAGTTGATTCTGGAAAATTATTAGGATTTATTATCTCTAAGCGAGGCATAGAAGTTGATACTGAGAAGATTGATTCTATTGTTAACATGCCTCCTCCTAAGAATATTTCTCAATTGCACAATTTACAAGGTAAAATACAATCTATTTGTCGCTTTGTCTCTAACCTAGCTGATAGGACTGTTCCTTTTACTTCTTTACTCAGAAAAGATACTACTTTTTCTTGGAACCAGGAATGCAAGAATTCTTTTGAGAAATTTAAAGAATATCTTGCTAATCTTCCTATCTTACAACCTGCTCAATTCAATAAACCTTTTTATCTATATACTTCTGCCACATCTAATGCTGTGAGTGCATTGTTGGCTCAACATGATAGTGACGGAAAGGAAAAACTAGTATACTATATTAGTCGGACCCTGTTGGATTATGAAACTCGATATACTCAACTAGAACGACAATGCTTGGCTTTAGTTTATGCTTGTCAAAAAATCTGACATTACTTACTCAATGTTGAAGTCAACGTGATTATTGAATTTGATCCTTTAAAATACCTTTTCTTGAAAACTGATCTCTCCGGTCGATTAGCAAAATGGGTGATGTTGCTCACAGAATTTGATCTCAATTTCATCCTTCAAAAGTCAATTAAAGGACAAGCTTTAACATATTATTTAGCTGAAGCTCCTTGTCCTCATTCTAATACAGTTGTTACCTCAGTGGAATTCCCCGATGAGCATATATTTGCAATCAAACAAGATGATACTTGGGAATTATATTTTGATGGTTCTAGGTGCAAGATAGGTTCTGGGGTGGGCATTATCTTGATCCCTCCTATGAAGAAACTGATCCCTATGTCATATATATTAACTTTTCCTTATACTAACAACATTGCGGAGTATGAAGCTCTTATAGCTGGCTTACGAGCAACTTCATCCCTTCATATTAAAAACTTAGAAATTTATGGGGATTCACAATTGATTGTGGAACAAATTAAAGGAGGTTATCAAACTAAGAGTGATAAGATGGCACAATGTCAAGATGTGGCTCTGGATATTCTTTCACAATTCTCTTCTTACACAATTCAAACTTTACCTAGGAAAGATAATCGACATGCAGACGTCATGACAAGCGCGGCTTCTTTGGTTTGTCTTGAGAATAACAATGAAGACTTTCAATTCACTATACACACTCTTAAATTCCCTGCAATTTCTTATAGGGTTACCGTGGATTGTTTTAATTTGCATTTAGATGAATGGTTTTCACATATCTTTCATTTTCTAAAAGATAATACTTTTCCATAATCGGCAACAAGGAACGCATGTAATCGTATTAGAAAGCTTGCAGCTCGCTATATCATTTTAGGGGAAACACTCTACAAACGTTCTTACAACGATTTACTATTAAGATGTCTTAACAAAACCAAAGTACCTGTAGCTTTAGCAGAATCTCACTCTGGTTCTTGTGGGGGACATTTTAGTGGGAAATCTTTAGTCAATAAACTCCTTAGAATGGGATACTACTAGCAAACAATGGAGCAAGATTCCTTTAAATTTCTCAAAAAGTGTCCTCAGTGTCAACAACATGGTAATTTAATTCATGCTCCTGCTCGTGAGCTTCGTAATCAAGTTGCTCCGTGGCCTTTTAGAATTTGGGGTTTTGACCTCATTGGAAAAATCTCACCGACTTCTTCTCAAGGACATACATACATTCTCATGGCTACAGATTACTTTACAAAATGGGTAGAAGCTATCCCTCTTTGTTCTACGACTGCAGATGTTATCTGTAATTTCATCCTTAACCATATTATAGCACGATTCGGTATTCCTTCAACGATAGTTTCGGATAATGGTACATCTTTTAAGAACAAAGAAGTCATGAAATTCATGGAGAAATATCGTATACAACATAGATTTTCTACTCCCTACTACCCTCAATCTAATGGTCAAGCTGAAGCATCGAATAAGGTTATTGAACACATATTAAAGAAAACAGTCAACAAACATGCGAAAGATTGGCATACACAACTTACTTATGCCTTGTGGGCTTATAGGACTAGTGTTCGTACGGCCACTGGCACTTCACCTTATAATCTTGTTTATGGGACTAATGATATCATGCCTTTGGAATTAGAAATACCATCCTTGTGTGTTTCATTTCATGGGATCATTGACAAAGATACTTTCCGGGAACAACGATTACAAGAGTTATAAATGTTAGATGAACAATGAATAAATGCTTTGGAACACATTAAGGCCTATCATAAATCACTCCAAAAACAATATAATCACAAAGTGATTAAACGGTCATTCGTGGTAGGTGATTTAGTCTTATATGAGAACCAAAGAAACGTGAATGCTTTAACCAGTGAGAAAGGAAAATTTAGTCCAAATTGGCTTGGACCCTTTGTGGTAATTGAGGATTTTTCTTCATGTGCTTATAAAATCGCTAATATGAATGGTGTTCCTCTTAAGGAACCTATTAATATCATGCATCTCAAACATTATTATCCCTAATTAGTCATTTTCTTCTTTATGCATGTATGTATTCCTTATAGAATAATTATTTTATAAGTTATATAACTTAGAATGCATCCATACATATTTTTATTTTCCTCTTTCTTCTTAAGTTTTGTGCATTGATGAAAGTAAAAAGTAATCAACCATAGAACTAATTGTTCCAAAAACAAAGTTTTCTTCATAAATAAACTTTTTTGAGTATGGTACATATGTGGCACAAGTGCCAAATCTATCAATCTCTATCACGATGCTCTAAAGGATGGTGACTCCCAGCTCTCTCAAATCTGTGATGTGAGGCTGAGGATCTTGGAACACTATTCTGTGTGCAACTCCTCGATATTCTCATCTCTTGGTTCTGCTCCTGGGCTCTTTGCATGTCAGCCATCAGTTTCTCTTCTCTCTCCTTGCATAACCTCAATTCTCACTATACACATAGGAAGATATCTGCATGTCTTTTGGGATCCCTTTGTCCTACAAGGGACTCTCTCTCACTAGTTGGAAGTCAGTAGGATATACATGTATCCTTCATAACCTTAGCTACAAAACTCCTCCACTCTGCTATGCTCCCTGCAAAATTCCAATGAAAAAATTATTTAATTTCTTCTTCCAAACAAAATCTTTATTCAAAACATTCTAAAGTCATATCATACCTGGATCTCCTACCTGGGTATCACTAAAGGATCTAAATGGTGGGGGCATGGAGTGACTACTCTCTCCTTGCTTGCTCTGTCTAGGCCTTGTTGGTGGTGTCTCTGTGTGCGCTCGAGGAGGTCATTGTGATCTCAAGGGAGCAACATAGACTGCCTCATCACCGGTCCCTGTACTCTAGCCTGGGGGCATCTCCTCTACTCTCTCTTCCTCCATAGGATCTCCCTTGAAGGGAGGCTCCTCCTCATCTCTCTGATCCTCCTCCTCTCCTACTGGTATGTCATCTCCTTAGTGGTTCCTCTTTGAAGGACCTAGATCACCTTTGGGGTAGTCATCGGGGAAGATAGGCTGGGTCCCCTGTAAACTCCAGTATCTGATATACTCTCTGCTAACACCGGCATAGGATATCTCAGCGGCTACCTCTATATCCTCGGTCTCATCTGTCTCACTATCCACAATATCAGCTACTGTCAGTCAATGTATGGCACCAGGTCTCTGATAATATCTCATCAGATAGGCATATCGAAGTACTGTCTGAGGGACCCCCTGCATTAAACCAAACTGTCTCATCACCCTATCATAGTAATACGACATCACGACATGATTGGTAGGACCTTCTAGCAGCTTACACTGTTGTTAGTGTCTCAACTGATGTCAGGTATCTGGCCACTCTATCATCTGACAATAAGGTCTCCATATCACATCTATACCTGGTATACGGTCAAAGCATACCCTCCAAAAGAGGATATCTCTGTGCTGCGAGACATCTGCTAGCGGATATGCAAAGGCTCTCGGTGTGCTCACATCTATCATCATAGGAGTACCCTATGGTTGTGTACATGTGTAATGCTCAAACATCCAAACCTGTAGCAAGGAGCACACCATCAGACTCTCCCGTTGGTACCTCACTAACTAACTCAACTCATGATAAAGATGAGCCAACATGCTGCGGCCCCATGAGACAGTGACCTTGTCACTCTCCATCCTGCGTACAAGATGGGTGAGTGGTGCTAAAAATATTGTACCCTTTGTTTTGGGCACTACAACCAAAGAAAGTATACATAGCATCACTCTCTGTACCAAAGGTGTCAGACCTGCTAGTATGGCTGCCAGAGATATCTGATCTGATTGTGTCCTCATCTGTAGTACCCATCCCAAACAATACTTTATATCTGCAAAAACCTCAAGGGGACCCCATAGTACTCTCGGTCTGATAGGCTAGCCTCAGACTGGAAGTCATAAGATCCTGTACACATCCTCTAGAGTGATCGTGATCTCTCTTGACGGAAGATGGAAGGAACAAGTATCCTCATCCCATCTCTCTATCATGGCTGATATCATGGATCGGTGGAACCTCAGCTGCAGTAGGACTGCTACCCAGTACAATCCCACATCTCTCAATAAATGTATCTCATCTCCTTGTAGCTCAGAGACACTCCCTCTAATAGATAGTAGTAACCCTCTGAAGGGATGCTCTCGAAGACGGACTGGATCCTGCAAGCACAAACATGAATCATATCAGTACTTTTGCATCAAACATCTTTTGTACCCACCTGACCTAGTTAAGGTCAACCTTTTTAGGTCAAGGTTGACCTTTTTGGGTTAGATTCAACCTTTATGGGTCAGGGTCAACCTTAGTGGGTCAGGGTCGACCTGCCCCAAAAAAGGACAGAACCTTCCCAGTAATGGTCAACCTTAATCAGTCAGGGTCGACCTTACTGGGTCTGGGTCAACCTTACTGGGTTAGGGTTGACCTTATTGGGTCAGGGTCAACCTTCCCTATAAAAACATGAAATTTTCAATCACAAGCACTCAAAACAGGAACTTACCTCGGGTAGTGGTTGTTTGCTGGCCAGGCGCTCCCTCATAACCTCCATGCGGCTCGCTCGAAATTCTTCTCTCTTTGGCATTCTATCTCCTTCCCCAAACTCTGAAAATGGTAAGAATGAGGTGGTAAGTGTCTCTTCCTCTTATTTATAGGTAGTAAATTAGGATTTTACTAGGGTTTCATTTGAAATTATTTAGGTTAAATTCAAATTTTCCCTTTATATGCATTTAGATAGACATCTATTCTTTTCATCATAACTTGAGTTTGGTAGCTCTTTTTTTAGTGTTGTTAGGGGCGTTGGAATTGTGATTCAGATACCTAACCTCTTAAATTAGTTTAGGAAGGTTTAGGACCATTCTAACTGGTTTAGGAAAGGACATTTTCAATAAATTGCATATTCAGTGTATAGAAATCACCTTATCACCCTGTTTCACCTTCCATGAATTAGTAAGCCAAATCAGGGGGGCATAAGGGGCTCTATATACTTCTCAAGATCATCATAGTAAGACTTAGGTGCTCTTTGGATTTTCATTAACCTCGTATGCTGCAGGTTGCGGATACTAATGGTTTCTTGCAGATCTTTGCATTGAGGATTTGGCTATATCCTTTTTATAATTTATGATGTTTTCTTACTTTAGCTTTCATATTCACGTAGTATCATATCTAAGCTAAAGTGGGGGATAAATGTATCATCTTAAAATGGAATCACTTCCATTTTGATAGGTTTAGCACCCTCATTTAGTATGTTTGCATATTAGGTTTGCATATGTGCTTGATTATACATGTGAAGGTGAAATTAGGGTTAGGATCTAATAGATCCTCCTAGATTTCCCTCTTCATGACTCTTCTTTCAAGGTAGGACCTATGTATTGGTCCTCTTGGGCCTCATCCTACTCTCTCCCTAGGCCTCTAGGCCTTCTTAACATTCTGGCACATTCCCCCACCTTCCTAGGTCCCCGGTTGACCTGGGAACCTCTCAGCAACTTTCTGGTGACCTGCCTGAAACCTCAGGTCAAGGTTGAGGTTGAAACTGACCTAGGTCAAGGTCAAGGTCGACATAGACCTCTGTCAAGTGTTGGTCCCTACTTTCAAATCTAGAGCTATCAGGGTCCGAAACTCAAAATAGGTCCCCGGCTTCAGATGCAAAAGTGTTTTCTCCGATATTTGAATTAATATGTTCCCTCCTTGGTTGGTGATTGTGATTGGACCATGATTCGATGTAGAAATTGAATTAGGATCCCTTGCATTTCCCTAGGAGACCTATGTTGAGATCTCTATATAGACACTCTCTTTTGCCTTCATTTGATCATGAAACGAAATCGAGAGATGACATGATGAAATTATGATGCAAACAAGCAATAGGATGATATAGAAGGACAAGATAGGAGGACATATCATCATCTTCAATCAAGCATTTTTGAGGAAAAGCTATGGTGGATCTTCATTGAAGCAAGAAGGCTCTCTCTTTAGATCTACTATTCTCAACATTCAAACATTTCAAAGGATATTATCATGGGGTAGCAATTATGGATTGTGAGTTAATAGGAATACTTTAGCCTTGGGGGATTGGTATGCTTTCTTTTTCATATTCAAATCTATGCATTGATTTCTCATTTCCATGTATGTTAGGATTGTTAATCTAGAAGATTAGATCTTGATGTTGCATGTTTGAAGACTCTTTTCAAAAGAGCAATACACACACACTATACATTCTATATTCGGCTATTCGTTGAGGTGGAGATTACCAAAATAGGGGTTTGACTAAGGCAAAACCCTATATAGCCACCCCAAAACCCCTCTTTTCAGATATTTGTAGGTGTTGTTTTTGAGAGTTGCAGGTACAAAATAATAGATTTGAGACTAGATTTGGACAGCCTTTTCAGTGAACTATCGAGATCCGCAAACAGATTTTCTGTCGACACTATGTAGGTCAGGGTCGACATTACTAGGTCAGGGGTGACATTTGTGGGTCAAGGTCAACATTTTTCATAAGACGACATCGGAATGGAAAAATATTTCTGGGTTTTGTTTGTCTCTGCGTTTCGGTTCCAGATCATACTTTAGATTTTCCAAAAGCTCAACATAGACTTTAGAAAAATGAGTTTTTCCAAATCTGCTATATTATGAGGTAAGTATCTTATCCCACTATTCTCTACATATTTCTTTCCATCCTTTTGATCATAATAATTAAGTGTAAGAAGCTAAAATTGGCCTTAGGATCTTTCTTATCTCATTGTGCAAATCCTACTTAAGAAATCCTTTATGAGCCAAAATTTAGACATTACACTTATATTTTGACAACAAAATTTCACACGAAACTGATTCAAAAATATTTATCCAAAGAATAGAGAAAAGAAAATCAGTCATCGTGCTTGCAAATACCATACAAAGTGTGTTAGCAGACACAAAGCACATTACTTGTAGACTTAAATTGTTATAACCCTAAAAAATAGAACATGTGCCTTGTTCTTGCTAATACATTTTTAAAAAATTGGGCAGGTGCACAGAAAATGAAAATCAACAAACAATTTTCTTGTAGTGCAGACAATGGTGATCCAATATCTATTGGTATAGTAAGGCAATTGCTTTATTTTATACAGTTAATTTCTTTGTTGTGCATGCACTATTGTACTGCCATCATTCTTGAACTTTGATTGTTAAAAAGAAAAGAAAATAAGAAATCACATGCCTTATTTTTGTTGATTCATTGTCAAAAATGTAGACAGACTTTGTAATGCCTCTCTAGGGAACCCTCGAAACACAAGGTCAAATATGCACTAAACAATTTTTTTTTAAAGCATAGATATAATATCATGTGCATATGTGAAACCATAACCAAATGCATAAGTAAAGGTAAAACATTCAATGATCCTTAAATGATTATGCACAAGCGGAAGTCTTCTCACGCTTCAAAAGGTTCCAAGACACCCATTAACACACCAAAAATAGAGTACAAACGTCCATGAGGTTGTCCATCAAGGACTTTGACAACATCCAATGAACCACACTAAGATAAGTCATTAATAACACACGACTATACACAGAGAACATTGAACTATTTGCAAAGTCCATCATAAACAAGGCTTCCTTTTAAGCCCAAAAGAATTGTTCCTATGATGTTTAAACATACAACTTTATTATCATTTAACCAATAATAATCCACAAAGATCCAACACAAAAACATTAGCAAACTAACCGACATTCAAACCAAAACAAAAATCCAAAAGGGAGCGCAAACGCCAGGTCAAGTAGAGATGTCGATCTACGCGGGTTTTGGCTCATCACAAATGTTGATTTATTCCATTGGTAAATGTCTGAGACAAAAATTCTTGGTCTAGTGAGTCATAAACATCAAGCTATGGCACATTTATGTTGATTATTGTATATGTTAGTTCAGGCATAAATGTTGATTTTAAAAAAAAATCCAAACTAGAAAAATAAAAGTACAATGCCTAAGCCAACACCAATGTACTACTGGTAACACCTAGCTCCACACTAGGGAGTAACCGGTCACATGATCGGGGCAATAATAATTCAATACATACAGTAAATGACAAAAGAAGGCTAATCTACTAAGCATCACATTGAAGTACATAAATCACTTAAAGGAATGCAAAGGATAGAATGAAGATAGCATGCTTGAATCTTTGTCGCTATAAGTAGTATGCCACCTATACCCACTCCCCAACAGTGGTGTGCAATGCCACCATACCATGTGGAACTCTTAGGCCACCTCACCATGATCATGTAGATAGTCACCCGACCACATAGACAATATATGCACACACACACCAAGAATGGATAACACACATGCCAATCATATGTGAAAGCTCAGAGGACGGTACAAAGGTCCCAATGCAAACACATAGATGCGTAACACAATATGGAATAGGTAAAAAGGCCACTACTCAGGATCTACAAAGGATATTATGAAGGGACTCAAGATGGAGTGTCATTACATGGTTTGTGGTAGCCCATGTAGCATCGAGTCTCCAATCAATACCCGCAGATGGAAAAAATCGGTATGTATCTCTATCTACACCCTCGTGCAGTCCAGGTATAGACTTACCTTTGATCAATTACCTTGGGCATACAGATAGTCATGTTAATCTTTGTTAATGTGTTACCCTAATTTATTTTATTATGTTATCACTTATTAATTAACTCCTTGATATGGCATGTACCATCCACTTACGGGTCAGGATCCTTGTAAGGAGTCATTCCACTCCACTACCCAAACACCTAGTCTTATATTGTTTTAACAACGAGTCATAAAGATCAAATAAAACAAGGTCTCCAAGATAAATAGCCCAAAATGATGTGAACAAGATCCACTGGCTTCAACCAAGAGCATGGGTTCCTCGAGATCCTGACATTGCACACTCAAATGTGCTCGTGATGCGGTCTCAACGCTGGCATCACCAAAGAAGATGTGATCTCAAATCCAACATCGAGACAAGTCCAAAAAGAGAAGAAAATGACACAAAAATCATGCACATGACACACTCAACCGACCTCTTCATCAGGAGCATAGATTCTCAAGTGAATCCAGTATCAACAAACTATAACCAAATAATGGATGAAATCGTAGAATTAATTCTGAATCCAAATTTGCAAAAAATTATGACAAATATACACTAACTAAAATTCAGTATTTAAAGGCATCATCAATAATGATTCCCCAAAATAGCTAAAAAATCAAACTTTGAATAAAGCAAAAAGACAAAAACCCATTTTCTCTAAGGCACCCAACAACACACTCATCCAATAAAATTGTCAGTTTGGGCACACATGGAAAATAGGTAGCATAATACCATAAAATCCATGTATTTATAAATACAAAATCATACAATAAAAATGAAAATCCAGACAGGCTTAGAATTAAACCATACATGTGGGGAAAAGCATAATTTACATGCCACAGATCATTTACAACAAACAAGAAACAATGCAAGTAAGAAACAAATGAGATTTGAGCAAAACCTACCTCACACAATGGAAAAATACAAGAATGGAAGAGAAATTCCAAAACTCCACATAATCAAATGAGAACTTTGACAAATCAAATAAATCCCAGCATGAACTCAACGAGTCGATGCCCACAAAAATCAGGCAAATATATCAAACACAAAAAGCAAAAGAGTGATTTTATCTAACACAAATTGGAGAAAAATCCAATTTCTCAAAACATAAAGTGAGGAAAATGAATATTTTTCCTCAATATAAAGTCACTTTTGCTTAAAGATCAAAAAGGATATAAATATCAAATCACTTAAATAAATTAAAATAAACTAAAGACTTCTCAGAAATCCCTCAGGAATAAGTAAATCAATTCCTATTAAATGGAATTCAACTACAGTAAATTCGTCGATAAATAAAGTTAACTCCCAAAACAATTTAAATCAACATTAAATTCTAACTCGTCCATGACAATTGTAGGAACTCTAAATGTATAGACACATATACTGGTCTATCACAATATGCAAATGAAGTTTGGATTTACCCACACATACCAAAGGTATAATATATCAAATAAGCATACATCACTGATACAAGGATGATATTGGCTGAATCATGAATGCACAGTGAAACTACTCTTATGCCACTACCAAGAATAAGACACACTCAAACCTGTAGCTCAAGCAGAACAATGTCTGGTACTTGTTCACTAAAACACACACTCATCAAGTGCAGTTAGTCACAATATAAATAGCCAAATCATATACATGAATAATCAAAGTACACCTAATGGAACAATGAGGTTGTAGTGACACAATCATTCGTAAGTATTAGAATGCCATAACATTGGTTGTTCCATATTTAATCCTCAATGTACATGTCATTTAAATTAAACATTAAAGTATCAAAATAATCATTTACAGTAATATGAGCATATATCAGTGAAATATCCAATAGCAATAAGGGCATAATAACATAGGAAATCGATAAAATCATCGTAATAATACAATTCAATGTTATTAAACACAAAATATACCAGATATCATCACAAAGCATCATGTCACATCCTTAAAGCATCATCATGCAAATATGATCAAAATCGTAAACACAGTATAATCTAACATCTAAATTAATAATAATATTGGTAAAGCCAAAATAATGTATTGTAACCAAATGCATCTCACAGTGCAATGTCTGATCATAATATATGGATAGCCAAATAATCAAATAGTGTCCAACTTGGATCAAAATAATATGGAACAAAATGCGACCACGGGAGGCACTACATCCTTCCCCTTAGGCACAAGCTTACTCCTAGAAGCTTGCAAAATGATAGGGGCACAAATCTCTCAACCGTGAACCATCCTTCCAAGTAGCTAAAGTCTGATCACTCAAATCCCATTGGACCCTTACCTACTCGATGTATTGACTCCTAAGGGTCAACCTCTGATGCTAAATAATATCGATGGACTCCAAATAAATTTTCTCGTCCTCTACCTATAAAACACACCAATCAAGAACATGGGTCACATTGGGAATGTATTATCTCAACAAAAAAACATGAAATACATCATGGATGTGCAATAGGCTAGGTGGAAATGTCAAGTGATAGGCAACATGACCAATTCTCTCAAGAATCTCAAAAGGTCCAACAAAACATGGTGCTAACTTAGAGCCTTTCCCATACCAGATGGGGCTCTTCCATAGTCGAACTTATAAAAATATACGGTCACCCACTAAGAAGTGACGATCTAACCTATGGGCATCGACATACTTCCTTTTCTGATCCTAAGCAGTAACCAAATGCTCTATAATAAAAATTGTTTGTTGCTCCATATCCTAAATAATCTCAAGACCCAACACTACACGGTCCTCCAAATGATCCCAACTCAAAGTTGTACGACACAATCGACCATACAAGGCCTGAAAAGGAGACATGCCAAGACAAAAATAGTACCCATTATTATAAGAAAAATAAAAAAAGTACAAATAGTCATCCATCTCTACTATTGATCCATCACATACATGCACAAACACTCATCCATCTCAACTATTGATCCATCACATGCATGCAAAGTGTCTTCAAGAACTTGATTCACCCACTCCAACTGACCATCGGTCTTAGGGTGATACACTAAGCTAAAATTGAGTTATGTGCCTAAATCATGCTGGAGATATGTCCATTGTGTAGAATTAAAAATTGGATCTCGATTCAAAATGATCCTGTGAGGTATCCCATGCAACAAAACTATATATTCCATGAACATTTGTGTTACCAAAGCAATAATAGAAGAAGCTCTTATAGGCAAAAAATGAGACACCTTGGATAATTTGTCTACTATAACCATAATGGTATCATGATGATGCAATGACATAGGTAGCTCGGTAATAAAATCAATAAATATAGTGCTCCACTTCCATTTAGAATTGGATTATTTCTGCAAAAGACTTGTCAGATGTTCATGCTCTGCCTTCTCTCTCTAATACTCAAGACATATAGCCAAAAATAGGAAACATCACACCTCATCCTTGCCAAAATGTATAACTATCCAAGGTCAACATGCATCATCTTGACACCAGCATGTGCAAAATACGACATATGACGTGCCTTAGACAACACTAAAGGATGAAGATTACCTGACACCAACACATAAATGGGCCCATGATGCCACAAAAGTCCATCTGAATCCAAAGAGTAACCTAAAAATTGGCCCATAAAGGTTTGTTTAGACTCAATCTCTGCTCTAACTTCATGATACCAAGTGTCACCAGGAAAAGCCTCAAGAATCGGCCACGCAAATCTACACCAAGAGACAAAACTAAGATCTCATACCTTTCTCCTACTTAAGGCCTCTGTAAAAATGTTCTCCTATCCTTTGATGTAATAAACATCAAAATCATACTCACAAAGTAACTCCATCTAATGAGGTTGTCGTGAATTCAAATTTGAATGCCAAAATATATATTGCAAGCTATCATGATCACTTTGCAACTCAAACCTGTGACCCAAAATAAAATGCCTTCAACGGACTATTGCATGCACAACCACCACTAACTCTTAATCATGGGTGGGGTAGTTCAACTCATGATCCTTGAGCTTCCAGGTGTCATATACAATCACTTGTCCCTCCTTCATAAGAACTACCCCCACACCCTCCAATGATGCATCAGTGCACAACATGAACTCTCCTGTAGGATTTCACACTGCCAAGATAGATGCACTAATCAAACGCTCCTTAAGAGCCTAAAATGTTGACTCATACTGAATGGAACAAAAAAAATTCTTCCCTTTCCTCTAAAGAGAAGTAATCTAGTGTGCCAATTGATAAAATTCCTTCATGAATCAACGATAATACTTGCCAAACCCATGAATCTGTGAACCTCAACAATGTTGGTCGATCTATAATGGTCTGGATCTTCGAACAATCCATGATAATAACCTCACCTAAGATGATATGGCCCAAATACCTCACCTTAGTCTAGAAGAATGCACATTTCACCAAGTTTCCAAACCAATTATGGTCACGAAGACACTACAAAACCTAACGCAAATGCCCCTCATGCTCCTTCATAATCCTTAAATACACTAGAATGTCATTTAGAAACACAAGGAAAAAATGATCAAGATAGGTACAGAACACATTGTTCATCAAACTCATGGACAATGATGGCACATTGTCAACCTAAAGGGTACAATCATAAACTCATAGTGCCTATATCAAGTGTAAAAAGTCGTATGATGAATATTAGCCTCATAGATACAAAGTTGATGGTATCCTAACTTAAGATCTATCTTTAAGAACACTCTTGCTTCATTCATCTAATCAAAAAAATCATCAATCATTGGCAAGGGATATATATTATTCATTTTCACCATATTCAATTGTCAATAATCAATACACAAATTGAAGGATTCGTGATTCTTCTTTAATAAGATGACTAGTGCTCCCTAAGGGGAAATACTAGGATGACTATGGCCCTTGGCCCAAAACTCCTTTAACTACAATCAGAGCTCACTCAACTCCTGAGTGGTCATATGGTAAGGTGCCTAATAAATAGGCTCATCTGTAGCAATGAGATCAATATGTAAATCTATGTCATACTAAGGTGGCATACTTGGAATAACACTCAAAAACACATATGCAATCTCGTACAGGAGCACCCATGGGCTGCTTAGATAATCCTAGTTTCATTTTATTATGTGTAATCCTTTAAGGAATTTTGGATTTTTTTCTTAAGGTCGTGTTGACCATAGTAGAGAGGACAATAGGGTTTGGTCTATAGAGTCTTAGGACCTTTTTGTAAGTTGCAATTAGGAGCTAGAAAGCTGTAAAGCCTCCTGATTTGCACAATTGGTTTGATGATTTCAACATGATTTCAGTAGGGTCTAGGATGGGTTATAACCATGTTTCAACCATGGTTAGATTTTTTGGTAAGGTCTGGTGAGCATTGAAACTCATTTAGTTGGTTTAGCAATAAATTGTCAAAAAGATGTAAAAGTTGCAGTTTGCAACTTTGCAACTTTGAAATGTTGCTCGGACAACATTGTCAAGGTTTTACAACCTGATGAAAAAGAACCATAAGAGGAAACTAACTACCTAACCACCATACATAAGACATGGATTGACCAAGATGTAAGGTTGGACACCCTTTGTACAGACAATGATTTGAAGAAATCAAGATTTTGTGTTGTTTTGTGTGCAATTTTCAGTTATTTTACGACAGTAGGTAGTTAATGGATTGAAGCTTGTGTTGTAACTCATGCATGGCTTAGAGTAGGAATTTTATAAAAATTTTGTGTCATTATATAGGTGTTTTGTTTTGGTTTTTGTGTTCTTTTGTAAATAAGTTTGATTTGGCACTATCACTGGTTCAACCCAGGCAGTGTGCAAAGATGGAGATCTAATTCACTTTCCCACCGTCCATTTGGTATGACCTCTTAAGAACACTGAGTAGACTCCATGTACATATATTGTGCAGGAGCTTGGGCCCTCAACTGCAAAGGAATGACTTTAAAGTCTTTCCCTAGGCAAGCCAATGGTGAGCTCGGCTAGGGAAGACCAAGCTGCAGAGAGCACAATTTGCAGAGGTGAATAGATAGAGCCCAAATTCCTTTTGGAGATTGATGTTAGGAGTCTCCCCATGATTTGGTAAAAAATAGAGGGCCACACCAATCCATTTTATGATCTAATTCATTCCATCTTGGTCAGGAGCCAGTGAAGACCTTAAAAATCCCTTAAAACATTCATTTTGCGTTAGGGTACAATACCGAAGGTGGTGACCCCAAGACCCCAAAAATCCTTGAGGGGTTGGAAAATTTTCCAAGAATCCAAAGAAAATTTTTAGGGTTCCTTTGGAAGGTTGGAAGAAAACCCCTATTTTCTCGGAGTAGGAGACTTAATAGGGCTACTAGCCTATTAGGCTTGTTTTGTGAAAGATTGAAGATATCGACTATTTGGTTGAGCTAGGTGGGACTCCTAACACCCATAGTTGAGTGAATTAACATATTTTAAGACACCTCTACCCCTCTTCAATCTTAACTAATTCATATGGAGGTTTTAATCCTTTAAGGTTGAGTAAAGCCAAGAGTATGAAGAGCTAGTGTGCACCAAGTGTAGACTTGGTTGAGAAAATCTTTCTTGTTAGTCAGGTTGGCCATACTAACCAGGGGATAAACATTGATTTAGGGTCCTATAGGTGCCAAGGAGTGTGGTGAAGACACCCTAAGAGTCTCTTGTGAACACTAGGAGCATGATCAGTGACTGATTCATGCAACCTCCCTAACAGATTGGTATCAAAGACCCAAAAGATTTGGGATTGCATAGTGCATGTCAGATTGTGATTCTAGTGGGTCCACAATCATGGTGACTAATGTGGAATTGGCCAAGAAGGTTGAGGACCAAGAGGAAGACAATAACCTATTAAGGGAAAGAATAGCTCAACTTGAACAAGCATTGAGTGAAGTGCAGTCCAAGACTGATGAAGTCAGTGATAAGTTGGAAGGGAATGAAGCTAAGGGTAAAGAGGTTGCAGAAGAGGATAAAGTCCCTGAACCTAACCATATGTTGCAGGAAGAACCATTCTTGAAGGCTTTGAAAGCCATCAGTAGAAAATCTCTTGAAGGGATACCACTATTCAGTGGGAAGATGGAGGCAGATCTAGTCATGGACTTGATAGAAGGCATGGAGAATAATTTGAATGTGATGGAGTCACAGAAGCTCAGAAGGTCAAGGTGGAAAAGTCAGTACTTAGAGGTTCTACATTGACATGGTGGAAGTTCATTCAGGCAGAAAGGGATAAAGAAGGCAAGAAACCAATTGTCACTTGGAAGGGAATGGTTTTCAAAGTGAAAGAGGCATACATGTCGGATGATTATGAAATCCAATTACACAAGAAAAGATGGAGCTTAAGATAGAAGGATCATGATGTGAATTCCTACACTAAGGAATTTCAAAAGATTTGTATGAGATCTAATGTGTATGCAGATGAGAGCCTTAAGGTAGCTAGATACCTAAATGGCCTAAAATGGAGTATTCAAGAAGATATGACTCTTCTAAGTCCCAAAATAGTACACCAATGTTATCAATTGGATATAAAGATTGAAGACAAGAGTAGGAGAAAACAAGATCAAACTTCCAAGGGTAGAGGAAGATGAAGAGACCAGAGAGGTCACAAAGGTGGATACCAAGGATGAGGGACTGAACAAAGAAGCCAGGGAGAGTCTAAAATTGCAGAGCATGGAAGTGATACAACTTCTAGAGGAAGATATGAAAGAGGTAGATGAATTCAAGGGGGTTCTAACAGAGGAAGAGGTGCAGGCAGAAGTAACTCTTACTTTGCTATCATGAAATGTTATAGTTGTGGATAAATGGGTCATCATGCTTATAGGTGTCTGGAGAAAGAAACCTCTTTAAACAATGACAAGAGAATAACATATGCTCAAGAGGAAACATCAAGTGTCTAATTAGACAACCAGTCTAAGAAGAACCAAAGAAAATGAGAGCCTTGTTTAGGATAAGGTGCAAAATTCTTGGTAAAGTGTGCAAGGTTATTATGGATTTTGGTTCCATAGATAACATAGTCTCTGAAGAGTCAGTGAAGAAGATTAAATTGGCAAAGATACCCTGTACTAATCCATACAAAGTGACATGGTTGAATAAAGGAGAAAGTGTCCTTGTGAATGAACAAACATGGGCTGAGTTCTCCATTGGAGGATACAAAGACAAGTAGATTTGTGATGTGTTGCCTATGGATGCATGTCATCTCCTATTGGGTAGACCATGGAAATATGATTGAGGAGCCATCTATGATGGGAAAGAGAATACCATCTCATTCAAGAAGGATGGTACAACATTCAAGATACAATAGCTATTAGATAAAGAAGAAACACAGTCAAATACCCCTAGTGTCTTACTAAGAAATGGAAAAGAGTTCCTTAATACTCTTCAACAAGAATAAGGTGAAGGCTATGCTATAGTTGTGGTACCCAAGGAAGAAGAAAAGATTACTCAAACACCTATACCAGAGGAAAACCAAAACTTACTTGGAAAGTTCAAGGACATAATCAGTGATGGAACACCAAAAACATTACCTCCTAAAAGGACTATCACTCATTAGATAGATTTCATACCAGGGGCTTCATTTCCCAACAAAGCAACCTACAAGCTCACACAAGAGAAGAATCAAGAAGTGGCTAGACAAGTGAAAGAGCTACTAGACCAAGGAATAATCGAGAAGAGCATTAGTCCATGTGTCGTACCTGTGGTATTGGCATCCAAGAAAGGTGGTAAGTGGAGGCTTTGCACTGACTCTAGGGATATCAATAGAATTAATATTAGATACAAATTCTGTAAACCTAGAATTGAAGATTTGAAGGACTGTCTTGGAGGGGCCAAGTATTTCACTAAGTTGGATCTAAAAAGTGGATACCACCATATTATAATGTTAGGATTAAAAAGGTAGAAATAACAATTACATGGAAAAATATAATCTATAAAAAAGAATAATAAGCCAAACCAGAAGAGAACACAAGACACAAAGATTTAATGCGGCTCACCCAATCCCTAGGCTACGTCCACCAAACAACAAAGTCCAATAGTATTCTTACCCAGTGATTACAATTAGATTGCAATGCGCAGATCCCTCATAGCTCAATACCGCTGTAAAACATACAACATAATAATGAAACCCTAACCCTAAGCCAATTTATACAAATTTATGATGCTTTAGGGTTATAACATGTCGGTCAAGAAATTGGCCGAAAATAAGACTCAAAAAGGTAAATCACTTTCCTAATTAGTCACCATAATATAACAATCTCCCACTTGGGGACTGATCATACTCCACATAAACTAACAATTCTCCCACTTAGAGACTGATCTTGTAGCTAAACCACTACCCTGTGAAGCTCCCACTGGATCCAACCTTCCACGACTTTGTTGTTCTCTTAGTCTATTCAATCTAGAAGACCAACCAAAATTGAACAAGAATTCAGCTTCTCCCTTGTTACAACCTTTGTAAACATATTCGCTGGATTATAATCTGTATGAATCTTTTCCAGCTTTAAATGCCCATCATCCAAAATTGACCGAATGAAATGATACCGCAAGTGTATGTGCTTTGTCTTTGAATGCAAAGTAGAATTCTTCACAAGATGAATGACACTCTGACTATCTGAATACATATAGTTATCTACCTGTGGATGTCCACATTCTTCCATGAAGAATTGAAGCCATATCATCTCCTTGGTTGTCTCAGCAGCAACAACATACTCTGCCTTTGTAGTGGATAAATCATTCACCTTTTGTAACTTAGAAATCCAACTCACTGTTGTCCCACCAACAATAAATATATAACCTATAGTACTCCACCTAGTATCTATATCTCCTGCCAAATCTGAGTCAACATAACCAGGAACAGTAGTAGTAGAGCCCCCAAAGTGTAAACACTTATTAGATGTACCTCTCAAATATCTAATAATCCATTTGATTGCATTCCAATGCTCAATCCCAGGGTGACTCATATACCTACTGATGACTACCACTGCATGTGCAATGTTTGGCCTAGTACAGACCATAGCATACATTAAGCTTCCTACAGCTAAAGCATAATGTATCTTGGCCATTTTATCCTCTTCTTCTGGTGTCTTTGGACACATCTCCTTAGTCAATTTCAAATGACCAGGCAACGGTGTAGTGACATCTTTAGCATCCTTCATGGAGAATATTTGCAACACCTTTTCAACATAATCAGCGTGAGATAGAGTTAATTTTATGTTCTTCCTATCTCTACAAATTTTCATGCCAAGGATTTGTTTTGCTGCCCCCAAATCCTTCATAGCAAAAGATTTTGCTAACTGCTGTTTCAACCCCTTAATATGATCCATGTTAGACCCAACTACAAGCATATCATCAACATATAAACATAAAATAATGTAGCTATCCTCATTTAACCTATTGAAATAAACACAATGGTCAGAATTACATTGAGTGTATCCATTCTCATTCATAAAAGTATCAAACTTAATATACCATTACCGAGGTGCTTGCTTCAAGCCATATAAATTTTTTTGCAATTTATACACTAAACTCTCCTTACCCTTGACCTCAAATCCTTGTGGTTGTACCATATATAATTCTTCACTCAAATCACCATGAAGAAAAGTTGTTTTAACATCAAGATGCTCTAAATGCAAATCTTCAGTAGCCACAATACTTAAAATAGTACGAATAGAAGTCATTTTAACAACTGGAGAAAATATCTCATCAAAATCAATACCATGTTTTGGTGCAAATCCTTTTATGACTAATTTGGCTTTAAATCTTTTCTTACCTCCATCTTCTTCTTTCAACCTATAAACCCATTTATTCTACAAAGCCCTTTTACCTGCAGGTAACTTACATAAATCCCAAGTCTAATTTTTCAGCAAGGAGTCCATTTCATCTGTCATTGCAGACTCCCACTGAAGCTTTGTATCCACCTACATAGCTTCGTTATAACAATCAAGTTCACCAGCATCAGTTAATAAAATAGAATACAAAGAAGGTGAAAATCTATCTAGAGGTATACTTATCATTGTTGATCATCTAACATTCACTAGGGTGTGTGGTATTTGTTGTTGCTATTGTTGCAGAGCATAAGGAATTACTGGAACATTATCTTTTGGAGTATCATCAACTCTACATAATCAGTGTCTTTCTTCTCATGTTGTCGCAACAGATCTTTGTACAACACTTTCTCATTGAATATGACATCCCTACTTCTTACAATTTTACGATTTTCAAAATCAAAAAGTCTATAGCCAAATTCATCAATGTCATATCCAAAAAATACACATTTCTTTGATTTTGCTTCCAGCTTGGTTCTATTTTCAAAATCTATATGTGCAAATGCTTCACAACCAAAGGTTCTGAGAAAAGAATAACTTACCTTCTTACCAGTCCATGCTTCCTCT
>MU228495.1:2542021-2577482 GCA_018584345.1 Thuja plicata | reverse complement strand
TTCTATTTTCAAAATCTATATGTGCAAATGCTTCACAACCAAAGGTTCTGAGAAAAGAATAACTTACCTTCTTACCAGTCCATGCTTCCTCTGGAATACCACAACCCAAAGGAGTAGAGGGACCTCTGTTGATTAAATAAATATCAATATTTACAACCTCTACCCACATGTTTAAGAGGAGCCGAACATGCAATCTTATAGTCCTTGCACGCTCCATTATTGTCCTATTCATGCATTCGGCCACTCCATTTTCTTGTGGAGTTCTTGGAACCGTTTTCTGCCTACGAATACCATTAGAGGAACAATAATATTCAAATTATTTGCTGCAATACTCACCACCATTATCAGATCTAAGACATTTTAATATTTTACCAGTCTCATTTTCAACCAAGCTTTTCCATTTCTTAAAAGTTTCAAACACATCAGATTTCTGCCTAAGGAAATAAATCCATACTTTCCTAGTTGCATCATCAATGAAAGTAACATAATACAGAGAGCCACCAAGGGAAGATACATGAGCTGGCCCCGTACATCTGTATGCACAATCTCTAATTTATCATCTTTCTTTTCCTTCCCACCCTTCAAGAAACTAACTCTCTTTTGTTTCCCATACACACAACTTTCACAGAAATCTAAATTTACACATTTCAGGCCTGGTAAAACTTTCTTTGAGTGAATTAATTTCATACCTTTCTCACTCATGTGCCCAAGTCTATTGTGCCATAGTGTTGATTCTATATCCACAACAACTGTTTCATGTTCAACCTGCTCAACTGTAGCAATTGTTCCTGAACATTCATTTTTCTCTGTAACAATTAAAGTAGAAGGAATAGGTATTGCCTATACAAAGATATAAAGTGCCTACTTTCACACCTTTTTCTACTACTACGGAACCTTTTGAGACCTTCCAATTTTTATCATTAAAAGTAACTGTGCAACCCTCATCACCTAGTTTCCCTGCTGAATTTAAATTTGTACTTAGCCTTGGAACATGTCTTACCTCTTGTAGTAGCCAATGATTCCCATTCTGCAACTTAATCTTAATTCTTCCCTTCCCAACAATTTGAAAAGGTCCATTATCTCCCAAATAAACTAGCCCAAAATCACCTCAGACATAATCAATAAAATAACTCCTATGGGGTGTAGCATGAAAAGAAGCCCCCAAATCTAGAACCCATAAATCATCAACATTTTCAAGGGAAAGGACCAAAACATCATTGTCAATTTTATTAATTACCACATTTGCCTCCTTATTGCCTTCTTGTTTGTCTCCTTTATTTTTCTGAGACCAGCAATCTTTCTTCTTATGACCTGGTTTTCCATAGTACCAATAGTCACTAAGTCCTCTTGATTGAGACCTCTTTCCCTTTGACTTCCCTCATGATTTCCCATTATTTCCAGAGTTGTTTCCTCTATCTCTTGTTCTGCCTCTGCTTTCTGCATTCAACATGCTACCTGATGTAGATACACCTGAGCTTTTCCTACAAATTTCCTCACTCAGAATAACACCAATAACATTGTCAAATTTTAGGGTGTTCATATTAGAAACAGAGTTACTAATGGCCATTATCAAGCTATTCCAGCTTTCTGGAAAAGAACATAGAATCAAGAGAGCCCTAATTTCTTCATCAAAATTAATATTCACAGAGGATAATTGACTAGTAACTGTAAAACTCATTTAAATGATTAGCCACTAACCCACCTTCTACCATCTTCATATTAAATAAGTGCTTCATAAGAAATACCTCATTTGAAGCAGAAGGCTTTTCATACAACTTTGCTAGGGATTCCATCAGCTCTTCAGTTGCCATTGATTTCATAATATTAAATAGGACCGATTGAGCTAGGCATAAGCGAATGCTGCCTAGTGCCTTTCTATCTAGAATGTTCCAATCCTCCTAAGACATAGTTGGATCTTTCTTGGACACTCCTCCCAAAAGTCGCCATAAATCCTTTTGATAGAGATAGTCCTCCATCTGCATTTTCCATAACTGAAAGTTCTACCCATTAAACTTGTCAAGCTTCAGCCTACCATCGTTTGCCATAACTCCCACTTGACCTTGAGACTCCCACTCAACTATGAGACCTTCCTGTAGAGTATAACTGAAAACAATCGTAGCTCTGAGACCACTTGTTAGGATTAACAAGGCAGAAATAACAATTACATGCAAAAATATAATCTATAATAGAGAATAATAAACCAAACCAAAAGAGAACAAAAGACGCAAAGATTTAACATGGTTCACCCAATCCCTGGGCTACATCCACCAAACAACAAAGTCTAACAGTATTCTTATCCAGTGATTACAATCAGATCACAATGCGCAGAACCCTCACAACTCAATACCGTCGTAAAACATATAACATAATAATGAAACCCTAAACCTAAGCCAATTTATACAAATTTATGCCACTTTAGGGTTAGAACATGTCGGTCAAGAAATTGGCCAAAAATAAGACTCAAAAAGGTAAATCACTTTCCTGATTAGTCACCATAATATAACATATAATAAAATATGGGGATGAATGGAATAAAAATTTTAAAACCACTAAAGGGTTATATGAGTGGAGACTTATGGCATTTGGGCCTTCAAATGCCCCTAGCACATTCATGAGGTGCTTAAGGATTACACTAGAAGATTTGTTGTGGTGTATCTAGATGATATACTCATCTTTAGTAAAATAGAAGAGGAACACTTGGAGATTGTACTCAAAAGGTTACAGGAGAAGTTGTCCATCAATCTAGAGAAGTGTGAGTTCTTGAAGAAAGAGCTTGTGTATTTGGGGTTTTTAGTATCTCAAGGTTCATTTAAAATGGACCCAAGAAAGGTGGAGGCTATCTTGAATTGGAAAACACCAACCAGAGGGACAAAGGTAAGGATCTTTCATGGGTTAGCTCAATTTTATAGAAAATTTATAAGGAATTACAGTGGTATTTGTGCACTAGTTCTAGACACCATTAAAGGAGGGTTAAAGACCAAGTTCAAATGGACTCTTGAAGCAAGGGGTGCCTTTGAAAAGTTGAAGCAACAAGTGGCTACCCAACTTATCCTTTTGTTACCTAGTTTTGATAGGCTATTCACAATAGAGTGTGATGCAAATGGAGTAGCAGTAGGAGGAGTGTTGAGCCAAGAGGATAGGCCTATAACTTTCTTTAGTGAAAAGCTCAATGAAGCCAAGAAGAAGTACTCTTCTTATGATTTGGAGTTATATGCTCTAGTGCATCCACTGAGGAAATGGAGGCATTATCTCCTTCCTAAGGAGTTTGTAGTGTTCACAGATAATCAGGCACTAAGTTACATTAACACACAAGATAAATTGAGTAATAGGAACTTGAAGTGGATGGAATATCTACAAGCCTTTATATTTACTATCACGCACAAGAAAGGACAGTTGAACAAGGTGGCAGATGCACTAAGTAGGAGGATGTTGACAGTTCAAGAAGTTCAACTTCAAAGTATTGGTATAGAGAGTTTTAAGGACCTCTATAGAGATGATGAATAATTTTATGAAGCATATAAGGTATGTTCTTATTTCCAAAATCATTTTCATGGTCATTTTGCAGAATATACTTTTCAAAGTGGACTCTTGTTTAAGGGAAACCAATTATGTGTCCCTAAGGGTTCAATGAGACAAAATCTCAATCATGAGAAGCAAAATGGTAGCTTAAGTGGGCATTTTGGCATCAACAAAACAATGGAGTTAGTACAAAGGTTCTATCATTGGCCCAATTTGCCAAGAGATGTCAGAAGATGTGTTGAGAAATGCGTGGTTTGCATGAAATCCAAAGGGGGATCCAGCAATGCAGGTTTGTACCAATCTTTACCTATTGACAATAGACCTTGGGAGTGCATTAGCATGGATTTTACTATAGGTCTCCCTAAGACAAAGACAAGATTGGATAGTGTTTATGTGGTGGTAGATAAATTCAGTAAAATGAGTCATTTCATTCCCTATAACACCACCCATGATACCAGTTATATTGCTCATCTCTTCTTCAAAGAGATTGTGAGAATACATGGACTACCCCTAAGCATTGTTCCAGATAGGGATGTCAAGTTTATGAGTCATTTTTGGAAGACTCTATCAAGCATATTGGGTACAAATTTGTCTTTTGGATCAACTTACCATCGAAAAACAAATGGTCAAACTAAGGTGATCAATAGAGTGTTAGGTAACTTGCTTAGATGCCTAACTAAGGAATATGGGCAGACATGGGATCTAGTGATTCCAAAAGGTGAGTATGCCTATAATGTCAGTGTAAATCATACTACTAGAAAAAGTCCTTTTGAGATAGTGTATGGGATGCATCCAAGGGGAGTGTGTGAATTGAGAGATTTGGGAGCTATGGAGTATAGGAGTGGCCATGCAGAGGATTTCTCTCAAACTATGATGGAGATACAGAGCAAGTGAAGAATACTATCACAAAGGCTAACAACAAATTGAAAGCTAAAGTGGATGTATCAAGAAGAGATTTACAATTTGCAGTAGGAGACTATGTCATGGTTCATCTAAAAAATTCAAGGTTATAGAAAGGAATGTGAAATAAGTTGCAGATGAAAAGAGTGAGACCATGTAAGGTGTTAGCCAAATATGGAAAATATGCTTACAAGGTGGAGCTTCTCTTAGATTTGAGAAATTCACTAGTGTTCAATGTGGCAGACTTGGTGAAGTTCAAGGGACCATTGTCAGATAGGGACAAAACTAGCATGGAGATATTGGAAGATGTCAGTACTGAGGTTTTACCTCCCAAACCCAAGCTCCAAGTAGAGAGGATATTATAATCTAGGGTGAAGAAGTCAAATAGACATAGAGTATACATGGAGCATCTGGTATAGTGGAAGGATCAACCAGAATTTGAAGCTTCATGGGTGGAGGAAGGTAACTTCAAGAAATTAGGCATTGACCTGTCTCTAATTTCTCCTCATGTTCCTTGAAAGTTGTGCAAAGGGGGAGAATGGTGTAGGAGCACCCATGGGTTTCTTAGACAATACTAGTTTCATTCTGTTGTGTGTAACCCTTTTAGGAATTTTGGATGTTTTTTTTTAAGTTCATGTTGACCATAGTAGAGAGTACAATAGGGTGTGGTCTGGTCTATAGAGTCTTAGGACCTTTTTGTAAGTTGCAATTAGGGGCTAGAAAGTTGTAAAGCCTCCTGATTTGCACAATTGGGTTGATGATGTCAGCATGATGTGAGTAGGGTCTAGGATGGGTTAGAACCATGTTTCAACCATGGTTAGATTTTTTGGTAAGGTTTGGTGAGCATTGAAACTCATTTAGTTGGTTTTGCAAGAAATTGTCAAAAAGATGTAAAAGTTGCATTTTGCAACTTTGAAATGTTGCTCAGACAACATTGTCAAGTTTTTACAACCTAATGAAAAAGAGCCCTAAGAGGAAACTAAATACCTAACCACCCTACATAAGACATGGATTGACCAAGATGCAAGGTTGGACACCCTTTGTATTGACAATGATTTGAAGAAATCAAGATTTTGTGTTGTTTTGTGTGCAATTTTTAGTTTTTTTGTGACACTAGGTAGTTAATGGATTGAAGCTTGCATTGTAACTCATGCTTGGCTTATATTAGGTTTTTTATCATTTTTTTGTACCATTAGATAGGTGTTTTTTTTTTTTTTTGGTGTTCTTTTGTAAATAAGTTTGATTTGACACTGTCACTGGTTCAATCCAGGCAGTGTGCAAAGATGGAGATCTAATTCACCTTCCCATCATTCATTTGGTATGGACTCTTGGGAACATTGATTAGAATCCATGTACATATATTATGCAGTATTTTGGGCCATCAATTGCAAAGGAATGATTTATAAAGTCTTTCCCTAGGTGAGCTAGTGGTGAGCCCAGCTAGGGAAGACCAAGTTGCAGAGAGCACAATTTGCAGAGGTGAATAAATAGAGCCAAAATTCCTTTCAGAGATTGAATTTAGGATTATTTTTATGATTTTTTAAGAAGGAGAGGGTTGCACCAATATATTTTATGGTATAATTCATTCCATCTTGTTCAGGAGCCAGTGAAGACCTTAAAAACCCCTAAAAACACTCATTTTGAGTTAGGGTACATTACAGAAGGTGGTGACCCCAAGACCCCAAAAATATGTGAGGGGTTGGAAAAAATTCCAAGAATCCCAAGAAAAGTTTCATGGTTCCTTTGGAATTGTTGGGAGAAAATCCCTATTTTCTCAGAGTAGGAGACTTAATAGGGTTACTAGCCTATTAGGCATGTTTTGTGAAAGATTGAAGAAATCGACTATTTGGTTGAACTAGGTGGGACTCCTAACACCCATAGTTGAATAAATTAACATATTTTAAGACACATCCACCCATATAAAAGCTTAAATAATTCATATGGAGGTTTCCATCCTTTAAGGTTGAGTAAAGGCAAGAGTTTGAAGAGCTAGTATGCACCAAGTGTAGACTTGGTTGAGTGAATCTTTCTTGTTAGTTGGGTTGGCCAGAGTAAGCAGGGGATCAAAATTAATTTAGGGTCATATAGGTGCCAAGGAGTGTGGTGAAGACACCCCAATATTCTCTTGTGAAGACTAGGATCATGAATCAATGGTTGATTCATCCAACCTCCCTAACACAATCTCACGAAGTAGTGGATGATCTTCAAGTGACACCTCTTGAATCTAAATCCCATCGAGGTCACTAATAGAGATTGAAAAAAAATGACAACCATGTCACATAATCTGCTTCAATTTCATGGCTAAGATCATGCAGAGTGAAATAGGTCTTTAGACCCCTACAAGCTTCACACACCCACTTGTGTCATCCACATACTATATTGACTTGTGCCAACAATCTATACTCTCCATGTGGGAA
Source organism: Thuja plicata (assembly GCA_018584345.1). Lineage (NCBI taxonomy): Eukaryota > Viridiplantae > Streptophyta > Pinopsida > Cupressales > Cupressaceae > Thuja > Thuja plicata. Next base: position 2,570,646 of record MU228495.1, on the reverse strand, counting down.
GCTAACCAACTCATACCCAAAATAATGTCATACAATCCCAAGGGTTGGATATGAATATCTACGATGGTTGTGAAGGTACCCAAATCTAATACACAAATGAGGGATTCCATGGCCACTCTAGAAGCCGTGGGAAACTCAACCTGCCAACTATCAATATGTCATGCTACCACTAGCCCACATCAGTCCACTAGGAAAGGGAAAAAAATAAATTTGAAGCACTAAAATCAAACAAAATAGATGTAGATATACCATGTAACACACTTGTAGTCTAAAAAATGATGTCTTGATGCTTAGCTTGATGATTATAAATCACCATAAAAAAATTGTGGTATCTACCTTCATCTCCAACAATAGGCTCTCAAGTGGCCTGCTTCTGACTAGCTTCCAGAAAAACTCTCTAAAGATAGAGAATTTTCATGTGAACATGCTTTCCACAAGTAAAACATGCCATTAAACCATAGTCATGCTCCGCAAATGGTGCGCAAGATTGATGGAAATTGTCTCAACTGACACTTTGGTGTACACTCTAAGATGGATGACTATGCTGAGACTAAATACTATGATTCTAATTGTGGTCTCTAACTCATGGGGTACCTGAAATAAAACCACTCTAATGACCATGTGAATTTTTTCCCTACAGTGATATTGGAAACTTGACCTAGGTGGTGTCGAATATGCCCTAGAAGAACTTGTGGGTTGTACCTGTGTACTTTGAGCACTAGGTCTAGAATCTAGGCTATGCACTATGAACCTGTACACCTATTCTACTACCAAAAACCCTAGCTAAGTTATCCTCATCCAATCTTGCCTTCTCAACAACAAGAGAAAGTTTCCTAGGCTAGTCCATACAAACATCTCCAACAATACGACCATTAAGGCTTCTAACAAAATGTTGTACTAACATAGGCTTATTATGAGTATAACTGGAATACTTCCTCATCTCAAAGAACTTGTGCTCATATTGATCCATTGACATAGTCCACTATCAAAGATTGTGAAACTCATTAGCACATGCCTATCGATAGTGATAAAAAAGAAAATAATCACAGAATCTCTCCTTAAATATCTCACATGAAATGGTCATGATATCCATTGGAGATTCTTTTTCTCTATTTGTAACCAAGTAGACACAAAGCTCCTAAGGTGGATAATGACACACTGAGCTCTAGTGTTTCTCACATAAGGGTGTATAGAAAAGCAACATCCAAGGTCTCAAAGCCAAGTATGAGCCTCAATACAACTGTAAGAGCCATCAAACATAGCTAGATGGAACCTCAAAAGATATCTCATGTACCCTGCATATAGTATCCTCATCCACTTATTCCCTCTCTCTCCTATACTCAACTCTTAAGCCAATTGGGTATGAGAACTCTCATTCTCTCTCCTCTCCTCTCATTCTCCATGATCAGATAACTAAGACTCCCCATGGTGAAACGCCTCTTGACAAGGTCCCAAATGAGTAATAAGTTCTTGAAGTAACTGAACCAATTGGGGCTTTTCATCATTACCACCATGACCCTCTCTCTATTTGTCATGGTGATCCTCATGTTGTTCTTCTTGACTCTCTTGTGGAGGCATCCTTCAGAGTAAAATAAGACAGGGATTAGATCCAACATACAATCATTCCTATAAGCCACACTAAGGCAACGAGGAAAAATGTTTAGAATCATAGAATATAATAGTCGCACATCACTCACACCACACACAATGGGTATATATATTCACTAGAGATCCAAGAGTGTGAACATGGGCTTTGATATCATATGTAATGCCCCACTAGGGAACCATCGGAACACGGGGTCAAATATGCACTAAGCCTTTTTTTTTGACAGAATTTAGATATAAATTCATTTGCATAAGTGCAACCATAACCAAAATGCATAAGCAAATGTAAAATAATAAATGATTATGCACAAGAAAAAGTCTTATCACACTCTCAAAGGTTCCATGACACCCATAAACACACTCATAATAGAGTACACATGTCCACAAGATTGACCATCAAGGACTCGAACAACATCCAATGAACCACTATAGGCTAAGCTGGCAATAACCCATGGCTATACATAGAGAACATTGAACTATCTACAAAGTCCATCATAAACAAGGATCCCTTTTAAGCCCAAAATAAGTGTTCCTATGATGTTTAAACATACAATTTTATTACCATTTAACCAATAAGAATCCATAAAGATCTATCACAAAAAAATAGCAAACTAACCGACATTCAAACCTAAACAGAAATCTAAAAGAGAGCATAGACTCCAGATCATGCAGAGATGTTGATTTGCGTAGGCGCTACTTTTTCACAAACGTTGATTTATTTCACTAGTAAACATATGGAAAAAAGGTCTCAGTCTAGTTTGTTAAAAACACCAAATGGTGGCATAAATGTCAATTAGCACATAAGTTAGTTTAGGCAAAAGTGTTGATCTGCAAATTTCTATCCAAACTTGAAAAATAAAAGCACAAAACTTGAAAAATAAAAGCACAATGCCTAATCCAACGCTAATGTACAGTTGGTAAACACCTAGCTCCACATAGGGGTACCAGATACACATGATTGAGGCAATAATCACTTGATACATACAATAAATTTTAAGAAGTCCAATATATTAAGCATCACATCAAGGTATATAAATCAATGAAAGGAATGCAAAAGATAGAATGAACACATCATGCTTGAATCTTTGTCACTGGAAGTAGTCCACCATTGTACATCAGTCCCCAACAATGATCTATAATGTCACCCTACAATGTGGAACCCTCTGGCCCACCCCACCGTACTCACGAAGATAGTTAGCTAGCCACAAATACAAGGTACACACATGCCCGTCATATGCAAAAGCTTAGAGGATAGTACAAAGGTCCTAATGCAAACACATAGATGCAGAACACAATATGGCATAGGTATTATTGTCAATCAATATTGCACCTATAGTTGAATGTGGAATCTAGCTATCATGTTAAAACATGGAAAGACTCTCAGGTATGTGGGTTTACCTATAATGAAATCCAATCTTTGGGATTAAAAGGTTGGTTCCTTAATGGTACTCACCTATACTAAATTGGTCACTAGAAAAAAGATAAAAGGATTTTCTTTTGAAATGAATAACTAAAGAGAACTAATGGGTGATGCACCAAAGTGATAATGTGATTTGCAGCCGATAAACTTCACCAAAAACCCTTTCCTAAAGACACCAAATAATCACAATCTTAGACAATTATGTTATGCAAAAGTTATTCTAATGATGGGTCCTAGTACTTTCGTGCCTTGAAAGGAAAATAAGGTTGTTCAAACAATTTCTAGCCTAAAGATGAAGGACACAATCACAGACCTGCATGAACATATATCAAACCTTGCATCTAACAATAAAAGAGCTTGTTTAAATGAAGGTGTGAACACAACACTTAATCAAATACCCACAATAATGCTCAGTACAAGAATAAATGAGAAGGAATCTAAATCTCTATAAATGTGATGATGAAAAACCTGCTACCATGTGTGCTCCATACAAAATGTCAAAGTTTGCAATGTGAAAAAAAAATGACCAAAAGAGGGAACCCTCAAAAATGAGATAAAAAGACAAGATATAGACCCAAAATCATGAAGGGTCGGATAGAAGAGGAAAACAAGGAGAAAGAGGGGTCAAACTGCTGGAAACATGCAGTTGACCACCTCATAACTCTCCTAGACCCAAGTATAACTCATGTGTCACTCCAAATAAATCTCAAATGCCTCAAAACTACCACAAAATAATGCAAAAACTCTGTACTCAAATGAAACTAAAAATCCCTCCTAAATAGGAGTGCAGCTGCAAGAAACTAAAACTCAACTATCTATAAGACCCTGTCAACTGACAATGAACTCAAAATGCACTCAAAAGCCCTCCAAAGATTCTCCAAAACTGAAAAAACCCCTCTGGATACCCACCAAGTGCTAGAAAAATAAAAGCCTCTCCTTGGCCGTATAAAGAGCATGCAAGAAAATAAAGCCCCTCTCTCCAAAAATTAAGCACATGTGAAAAAAACTCCCCTCTACCACAAAGCTCCATCAAAGCCAGATTGCATGCAAGGTACTCCCACAATATTTGCATTTTAATTTAATACTTATTAAGTAGTTTATAATTTACTACTTAATAAGTAATAATTATTAAAAAAAATGCAAAAAATTAAGAAATAATAATAATTCTTAAATCAATATTTAATAAATAATATTAATACATTACTCAAGAATTATTAATCTAGATTAACATCCTTTTAAGTAATATATTATTATTACTTAATAAATATTGATTTAACACTTATTATTATAACCCGCTAGGAAATATATTTTCCCATTTTTCTTTAAGATTTGATAAGGCATAAATCCTTTCCTCCTTCAGGGGCTATTAGGGTTTGAAAACCCTAAACCAACTTTCATTTCACATTCTCACTTCTCAGTCTTCAAACTTGGGCACCATGCAAGGTCGAGGGTTTCTGTTTGAAATTTTCACTTCTTTTCAAACTACAACGATTTCAACAGGTATTTGGCTTTCCCGCTTTTAGACTTTATTTGCAAAGAAGAAAGATAAATAAAAATCCTATGTTTTCTTTTCTTAGGCCATGACTCATAAAGGGTTTTGTGCTCGAGTCTCTTTATTTTCTCATAACTATATATCAACCTCTCTTTGTGTGGTAGTAGTCTTAGACCTCAGTACATTTTTTGTTTTTTACCTGTTACAGCTCAATGGGGGTTTCATGGGTTATCTATCATCTTGAGAAAATGAAACAAAATGTAATATTCATGCTTTATGAGGGTTATCTATTTTTTTTCGTGTACAAGTCAGGACTTGTCTTTACTATACCCTCACTGTTTAACCTACTTATCTAGGTTATGTATGTATCTTCCAGGAAATAATGAGAATACAAATTCATAGCCACGACCTATCCTTACTTTTCATGAGTATTTTGAACCCTTCATGCTTTGCATGATTTTTTAGAGTTTCCAAATAAACAAAATTGGGAACCATTATCGTGGCTTTGGCTTAATTTGCACAGAATACCTAAATAACTATAGCTTTTATCTTAAAACTCTAAGATGTCAATGTCATTTTGAATTGATATGCTCATTGTATCTACCAAAGAAGATCTAGTGATATTTGAATCTCAACTAGTAATTACTCATTGTTGCAACCATGTAGCTTAAGAACACTACAACTGTAACATTATTTCTTTGTACTGAACTTATGTGAAGTACTTGTCTTTTGCATAGCAATAAAAGGTCATTGTCCATTATTGATCACAAAGGTAAATGTAATAATATTCTTAGTGGTAGCACTTGTCTTGATAAGATAATGACATGTCTATTATTTAGTTACTCTAATGAATGTGTTCTTATTGCTATTAAATAATGTCATGTGCATTGTTCTTGTTCCATCATTGTCTTGATGAACTATACTTTAAAGGTTATCATCTGCCCCAATGCATTCTGATAATATTATTTTTATTAACACGTGTTGTGTCCCTCATATCAGGTTCCATGTTGTCTTATGGCTCTTCTACCTAAGATGACATTGTTATCATGCTTCCATTGGTTCAATTCATTGTCATAGTTCAGATAAATTTTGCTACACCTATTCTTATTTTAAACATCTTCCATTCTGACTATGACTTCTAGAAATTTAAGCATTATACTCTCAAGCATTTTTACTATCATTGTTGTTATTTTGTTGATGTGATTGACACTTCATTGGATATTCTATGATGAAACTTTTTCTCTACTTGTAAAACCATTCATACATGATATAATAACTCCGCCTCATGTTCTCTATATCACAGAGTTATTATTCATTTGTCACTTGCATTAAGAAATATATGTTACCATGTACACCTTTCCCTTATGGCTGGTAAAAATGCTTGAGACCTTATGTCCATGAACCAATAATGACAATTCACATTCCATCATTTATTGTATCTCTATTAAATAAAACACAAATATTTCTTACCCCTTTCATATTATAGATCCCGCTTTGAAAATGTTTTCCCTATGTTGTCATGTACCATTGCTAAAATTGTATCATGCAATTCATTACCCTTGTGTTTTGTTGTAAGAGGATCTATAACTACCATGCTAGCTATTTAGAAGCAGATATTAAACCATTCCTTATAAACATATTGTTGCTGACCATTCCTTGTAATTATATTGTTTCTGATTTAACATTGTGGCTCCTGAAACATAGATTTTCTCTTATTGTGTATTTTCTATGAGACTCTTCTTTGCAACTACACTGATATTATTTCATCCTAGCAATAGTCATGTTTTTTGTGGCACCACTGTCTATTCATTCTTATGTTTATCACTTTTGTATACTTGTCTCTATTTCTCCTAATTCATTGTTATCAAGTTGATGATTGTTGGTCCATAATTTATTTCTAATTTGTATATGTAGGAGGACTGTATTTATATCCACTGCTACCCTCTATAATGCTTTATCCTTTCACTGATCACTAAATGATTCTCATGTGTATTTCTAATCATTGATCTCATGTTGCATTTCTTGGAGCAACTACTCTTAATTGCATTTTCATTGCTTTGTCTTGTGACACATGGCTATGACTATGCCATATAATTATTACCATGGTGTAGGAAGGTCACTATGTCATAGACAAAGATGTTATTCTTTGATAATATTGATTGCATTTTTATTAGGGATATTTCCCATTGACTTGAATATACCACTATTATGTTGCTTTATGACATGTTCTCCCACCTTGTGTTCTTTTTCATGATGACTGCACTCTGCTCTTCCTACTTGTAACTATTGTACTAAAAGGTTTCAAGCAAATGAGCCTATCCCTTTGATAGCCAACTCGTTCTTTCAAACCAAAAAGGTTCCATACAATACAATTATGTCCCTTTAATTGTCATTGTCTTCATGTACTCCTGTAGTTGCACATAACACAAGCTTGTTAGTTTTAAAACACACGCTTTCTTCTTTCTGAATTTAGTTGATCTTTCTTGATGCTCACAACACCATGTGATTGTAACATGCAAGGATAATGACCAATTATAGAGATCATAGTGTTGGGATTAATGGGAAGAATGTACTGAGAGGGGAGGGGTGAATCAGTACCTTTAAAACTTTTTGTATCCTTGAATCAATTAACCTTTGTAATCAATTGCATGTCCATTCAATCTGATCTATACTATCTTGATGTGAATTATATCAATTCATAATATTAATAAACATGTGAATCATTCATTGAAACATTCATGAAAGTAATTGACACATAACACAAGATATGATATCGCAACAAACTCTTGTTAGGAAGTGAAAACTGCGGTGGGGATGGCACCCACAAAAATTCACTATCTGCAGATTGGAAGGGAGCCAGTTAAGGCTTACAATTTAATCACTTCTGATGATCTACCTTGTTAGGAGTATTGGTGGAGACTTGTTAAATTCTACTCTGTTAAGAGCTTTAGCAACACTATTAAGTGTGCACTCAGTTAAGAGATTTGATGTTGGACTGTTAATTCCACCTTCCTTGAAAGTATGTTTACACTTTTCTCCACTTGTTAGAATGATAGAAAATTACAAATTGACCTAGTAAATGAAATCTCCTATTGCTGATACAGATCCTATGTAGTTCATATAAAAATATTATCACCTAGTAAATGAAATCTCCTATTGCTGATACAGATCCTATGTAGTTCACATAAAAATATTATCACCTTAACTATGATTGAATAATACATCTGATTATCGGTTTCCTCTATTCTTGGTTCTGCTAACCAAATCCTTCTTTTTCTATTCTAGTTCTTGAAACTCTCAATTCAATACATAGATGTGCTCATTCTGTTCTCCTCTCTCTTTTTCTTTCTTACACACACATTCTAATGAATGATTGCATCATCTATTTATAGATGGATTGACTTCATCGAGTTATGATAAAAATAATGTTAACTCTAAGATCAGGTTTACAACTTATACCTAGATCTCCTAAAAGCACTTACATTCACATATCTTGTCCCTAAAGAAATCGATTTAAAACAATTAAATATCCTATAAATATAATATACTTGTTTATCTGACGTGGAAGTCAGATCCACTTTTTGCGGGCTGCAACTGACTTTCAGTTCTGTTTGTCGGTCATGCTTGACTATCCTTCAGTTTTGTCTATCGGTTGCACTGTATCTGTCTTGTCAGTCAGCACTGTAACTTGCATTTTAGGTTCCTTTGTTGGGTTCCACTTTATCTTTTTGCTTTGTGATTTTTGGTTTACACACTAACTTGTGTTATCAGTTTTCTCTGTACTTAGTCATCTTTGGTGATCTCTTAATCTGATCTTCGGTTTTCTCTTTCCTATCTTTCGGTGTAGGCTTACCGAAAGTGTTGTTTGTATACTAATGGAAAATTAATGTCATCACATAGTGTAGATTCTCCATTCCTCGGTCTCTGTGGTTGACATATTTTATTCACTTTTTCAGGCACTCTTAGGATGAGGGCCCCAACTTCAATCAGCTGATCCAAATTCAAGTGCAGTCTATCATTAACATGCAATGGTGGATCTCCCCTCTGCTATGTCCTCTGACTTCTATTACTTGCATTTTTGTTGCATTGTTTTTCATAGCTTATCCATGACTTGTGTGGATCCCTTCTTAGATTAAACTTTAATTTTCATTCAAAAGATGAAAATATGCTTGTATACCTTGATTTATAATGTAAAGTAGTTTGTACATCAGCATCTCTTTTGTAATGACATAAACTTTTGTAAATATTTTTGCATCTAAAATGAGAAAATTTACTTTTGTTTGCAAAGCATATCTTTGTTATCCCCCTGGCAAAACTAATTTACTCTCAAAACAACAAATTGAAAAACATTTAAGCATTTTATTTTGGTTTTGAAAATTGATCAAAGTATTTAGGCAAAGTACAATAATCACTTAAAACCTATTAACCTGATTCAACTTAACAATTTGAGCGTGTAGTAAAAATTGGTAATATATACAAGGGCCACTACTTAGAATCTACAAAGGCTATACTGCAGGGACTTAAGGTGGAGGTTTATTACATGTCTTGTGGTAGCCCATGTAGCATCAAGTATCCAGTGAATTACCATAGATAGATAGACTCAGTATGTACCTCTATTTACACCCTCGGGTGGTCTAGATATGGACTTACCTCCAGTCAACGCCCTTGGGCAGATATGTATTCATGTTAATCTTTTTTAATGTGTTACCCCAAATTATTTTTTAATTTTATCACTTATTAAGGAACTCCTTGATGTGGCATGTAACAACCACTTACTGTCTAGGATCTACATAAGGAGCCACTCCACTCCACTACCCAAACACCTAGGCTCGTCTCATTTCAATAACAAGGCACAAAGCACAAATAAAATAAGGTCTCTAAGATGAATATCCAAAAATGATACAAACAAGCTCCATTGGCCTCAACCAAGAGCACAGGTCCCTCAGGATCCTAACATGACACTCAAATATCAACATTGACCTCACCAAACAAGATACGGTCTCAAATACAACATTGAGAAAAGTCCAAAAAGAGAAGAAAATAGCACAACACTCATGTACATGACACAATAAAATGACCTCTTTGGTAGGAGCACAGATTCCAAGGTGAATCCAATATCAATAAACTAAAACCACACAAAGGCTACAATCACAAGATTAATTCTAGATCCAAATTTGCAATAAATTACAACAAACATATATAGAATAAAATTTAGTTTGAAAAGGCATCACCATTGATGATTCTGCAAAATAGCTAATTCAAACTTTTAATAAAGCAAAAAGATGAATACACATTTTCTCTACAACACCCAACAACACATTCATCCAATAAAATTCCCATTTTGGGCACACGAAAAAAATGGCAGCATAACACCATGAAAACTATATATTTGGAAATACAAAATCATATAATAAACATGGAAACCCAAACTGGCATATAAATAAAACATACATGTGGGGAAAAGCATAATTTACATCCCACAAATCATTTACAATAAACAAGAAATAATGCAAGTGAGGAACAAATGATATTTGAGCAAAACCTACTTAACATAATGACAAAATCCATAAATGGAAGAGAAATTCCAAAATTCCACATAATTGAATGAAACCTTCGGCAACACAAAGCAATCTTGACACAAACTCAATGAGTCAATGCCCATAAAAATCGGGTGAACGAATCAAACCCAACAAGAAAAATAGTGATTTTCTCCAATACAAATTGGAGCAAAATTCAATTTCTCAAAACATAAAGTGAGGAAAATGAATATTTTTCCTCAATATAAGGTCACTTTTTCCAAAAGACCAAAATGGACTTAAATATCAAATCACTTAAATAAATTTAAAAAAAAAACTAAAGACTTCCTGGAAATCCCTCAGGAATAATTAAATCAATTCCAATTAGATGGAATTCAACTACGACAAATTAGCCAGTAAATAAAGTTAACTCCCAAAACAATTTAAATCAATGTTTAATTTCTAACTCATCTATGACAACTGCAAAAACTCTAATTGCACAAACACATATATTGGTTTATCATAATATGTAAATGAAGTCTGAATACACCCACACATATCTAAGGTATAATATATAAAATAAGGATGCATCACCCATACATGGATGATATTGGATAAATCATGAATGATCGATAAAACTATCTCTTGTGTGCCAAGGATAAGATACATTTAAACCTGCAACTTAGGAAGAAAGATATCGTATACCTGCTCTCTAAAACATGGACACACATCAAGTGTAGTTGATCACAATATAAATAGCCAAAACATATACATGAATAATCAAAGTGCACCTAAGGGAACAATGATTCTTTAGTGACATGATCATTCGTATGTATTGAAATGTCACAACACTGGTTGTTCCATATTTAATCCTCAATGTACATGTCATTTAAATTAAATATTAAAGCATTGAAATAATCACTTACAACAAAACGAGCATATATCGGTAAAAGTATCAATGAAATATCTAACAACAATAAGGACACAATAACATAAGAAATCAGTAAAATCACCATAATAATATAATCTAATGTTCTCGAACACAAAATACACCATCTATATCATCATAAAGCATCATGTCACATCCTGAAAGCATCATCATGCAGTTATGATAAAAATGGAAAGCACAATATAATCTAACATCTAAATTAGTAATGGTACTGGTAAAGCCAAAATAATTTATTGTAACCAAATGCATCACACAGTGCAATGTCTAATCACATAATATGGATATCCAAATAATAAACAAATTCCAACTTAGATCAAAATAATATGGAGCAGAATGCCACCACAGGAGGCACTACATATTCACAACAACACAAAGTTTGAATGCATTATCCTTGCTTGCGCAAAAGTCCTGATCCAATTTGCTTTGAAATGCTTTTGGTAATTTCTTTTTTTTCTTGATAAATAGTTGCATCATGTATTTGGCATTTTTGCACAATGCAATTCTTTATTGAGCATACAGTAATAATTCTCTTATGTCGATTGCAGGATGTCTAAAAGAAAACTGTGCAGAATTCCTCCTTTTTTCTATTAAAGGTATGATGGCTAATTAATTTGTTTTGTTCTTTTCTTTGATTCACTTATCTACAGTTTTTGCATAGCATAGTCATAACTTTAAATTTGCTTCATTTATTACATTGAGTTAAAAAAACTTTATATAAACAATAAAATTATATTATATTTAATGACATGTGTATTGTTCTTTTAAAGGCATTTGAAAGATGAGAATATATCACTACTAAAGTTAAGCTTTTTGAGGTTTGTTTCAATGTACATTATTTGCATTTGCCTAGTCAATATCCTCACTTGGATATGTTTAATCAATTATAAAACCAGTCTGTGTATTTTAAAATTTCAAACGCTCTGCAAAAGACATTTGTCTTGAATAGTTGTTGTATCATATGTTGTAATATTTTCCTTTTTCAAATGTAGCAAAAGTATTCATTTGTTGATGCCTTTTTCATATCCTCGACCAAACATGTTTAAACTGTCCTAAAATTAGTATTTGTCATTTACAGGCACTGAAAAATATAATATCAACTTTAAGCTTTCCAAGGATTTTTTTAATCTTTTAAATGTCACATCAAAGACTACACTACTAAAACCAAAATATTATGTCATGAATAAACCAAGAAAAAAAAGAAGCAAAACCATCTGTCATTTCTCAAAACCATCCCTCACTTCTTGCTAAGTCATTGGACCATACTAACTCATGTCTTCTCCATATGCTAGTGCAAACAATGTCCATAGTTATGCCCATATGGCCTACTATAATCCAAATCATCACAAAAGATTTTAAAACCATTTCAATATATTGAACAAACGAAGCAATAACTAAGCAAAATGTGAGGGTGGGATTTGAGGCATGGTAGTTGTTATAAAGCTCTGATTGGTTTCCTTGCCTTTGGTATACCTTGTTATATAGATTGTTAACCGGTATCATTATAGCAACTAATTATTTTTTCAACTTTTTGGTTAAAGCATATAGTTTTAATATAGTATAGACATATATATTTCAAAAAAATATTCTTTGTTGATATTTTCTATAATTAGTTGTATGTTCATCTATAATTTGCTTGTTTTTTTAATAATTAATATGCAAAATGACAAGTAGAATAATGACTTCACATATGCTAGATCAACAATATATTTAGTCAGTTATGCATTGTTTTATTTATGTGATTTAATAAATGACTATATATCGTAAACAAACTTAATATTGATACAATTTACTTCAATGCCCATCATTTGCATTTCTCTGTGGAGCTAACAGTCAAACCTGAAAAACCAATGAACAAACTAGAAAAAACCGAAGATTTTGAGCTTTGATACTTGTTCATCTATTTTTATTTGCATATTGTTTATGGGATAATGTAAAGCATACAAGTTATATAAAAACCTATCAAAATTACCTTTGCTAGGGACAACTAAGGAAAAACCATTTCCACTATCCCTACTCTGATTTACTACGCCATGCTCAACCAATGAACATATTAAATGTCATGCAACCTCTCAACAAAACCATAACTTTTCTACTATTTCATGTTCCCAAAAGAAAATAACAACACAATTTAATCAGACACCATACTTGCATATATTAACAAAAATGTGTGGGCAAAGACAATGCACATGGACTATTTCTTTAAAAAAAATTTGCATATCCCAATAGCTAACATAACATTAAACAAATAGTTCCTTTGATTTCCCTTTGCTAACACATTTTACCTCATAATTGTAGATATACAACATATACATTATGAATTAAACTACTTCAACCTTAACATAGTTTCCTCTTTCATGCTTCTCATTCTAGGTATGCACAGTCGATCCTTCGGCTTTTTGCTTTTGCATCCTTAACATATTAATTACTCCAACCTAATCTCAGAATTAGCTAATGCTTTCTTTGTGTTGATTTTGCAGGTCTTTATACTGCCTCCCACCTCAAGCAACAATACAAGTTTCATACATCATGCCCTACTTCTTGTTTCAACATACACAAATTATTCACTTTGTTTATCTCTCGTGCACTGGGCAGGGGCTATAGCTCTATCAAAGCTCTTATTTATTTTTTCATCTGAGGCATCTTTAGGTGAACTCGGATTTTAGAGTCAAACCTATGGTGTATGAGGAGAAAACCCACCACCCAAGCCAACTCGTTATTCAGTTAAACTATAATTAATTATTATTTTTATTTGAATTAACAATATCAAGTAATTAATAAAATAGTATTATATGTACATATAGTTTAAGAGAAATTTGAGAGCTCATAGAAATTGGATAAATTATTTGACATCTTTTTTCTCAATTTTTTTAATAAGATTAATGACAAATTTTATAGGAGCTTTAAAACAAGTTATAATTGGTAATTTTCAAATTAATTAGTTGAGAATTAATAGAGTAAGAAATTAATTTGGAAATAAAATATTCATTTTGTATTATAAGTTTTTGTTTTTTTTATATTTGTAAGTGGGTGTAAGAAGAGCGTATTTGACTATCTAAATATAATTGATGTAAGAGGAGTTGTGGTGGGTCTACGGGGGAAGAACATTGAAATTATTGATATTTTTAGAAATACTAGGACATTGAAATTTGTGCACCAACTTTTATACAAGTCAAGCAAGTTTTTTAGTTGACACTTATGCTAATTTATCATACTTATCTTCAACGACAAGATTTAAGGATGAAACTCCTTGTATTCTTGGAGACGGAGGATTAAATTCTTCAGTTTCTTAAGGGCAATCTCATATAAAGGTTTCATTTGTATTTCAAAGTTTTGTAATTTTAATATGTTTAATTAGTTTGTATTTGTAGAATTTATTATATTGCTATTAGGATTCAACTATGTCATTTTTTAGTCAAACTCATTAATCCATGGTCATGAGTAGTGGTTCACAAGAATCTGTCCCTCATACAAAGTTAAAAATTAAAATTTCATATTCAAGTGCATTGTTATTTTCTAGCCGATTGAAACTTTTTGTTACATATGTTTGTTAGTAATAACTGAGAGGGGGGGTGAATCAGTGGCCTCAAAAATATTCCAATAATCAACCCAAAACTTAGTACCACAATATTAAGCCTCTAGTTATCTTCAGTCCTATAAGATGAATGCCTCCAAATACTATTATCAAATTATTACTGCTCGGAATGCTTTGTAAAACCTTCTACTTTATGTTTACCGAATAGCAGTTTGCTAATTTACCGAAAGACGGTAAATTATCTAGAGTATACCGATCAATCCAGTTAAGTTATGTGTAATGAAAAACACTAAAGTAATGACTCATAAACAAATTGACACATGAATTTTTAACGTGGAAACCCTCTTAACGGAAAAACCAATTGGGACCGATAACCCAAAATTTTCACTCTTCTGAAGTGAGCTCGGTGAAGAGCCAACCTTGTTAAAGGTTACAAACACACTGTTAGGTGTGACCTTGTTAGAGGATTTAAAAGTTTAGTTTTCCACTTGATATCAGGCATCTCTATTCTACCATCCTTGATCAAACACTCACTTGGCTTGTCAATAGGTATCTAACATCTCATGCTATCTTCATGATCAAACTTTTTGATACTCCTTGGGATGTATCTCAATATAGAAAGGATCTTTAAATCCCGCTTGGTTAAGAGACTTTCTAAATCAATGGTTAAACTGAAACAATATGATCTGTTCACATATACAACTTATACTTGCAGATTTTCAAATCTATTGTAATCTCATAAAACTATTTTGATCAATATGTCTCAGTTTTTACCTTTGCTCCACTTTGATTCTGCTCGATGATGTTGTGCTTTGTTGCTCAGTGTCTGCTAAAAACTTTAGCTCTTTCCTTAGCTTGATTGATCAGGACTATATGAATTTTAGCTTCATCAACTTCTCTTCAGCATCCTCTTTTGATTCATTCACCCACCACAATTCACAATGAATTGAGTTGTCTCTTTATAGACATGATATCACCGTTGTTAGGTTCTTGATTTTCTTGATCTTGGTGTGATCCACAATTCTCATTAATTAGATTTAAAGAAAACTTCTTGTTTTATCTCTTAGAGATCTTCTTTCCAACTGGACAAAACATCTTTAAATCCATTACTTATCTCTGGCTTTATCTTGTCGATGAAAACAAAGATAACTTCCAGTTAACTCCATATTTAGCTCTGCCAGCTAGACATTTTGTCATTTCTAAACTCAAGTTGATTTTTGTGTTTAAATCTTTGATAGCTTCGGTCAACACTCCAGTTCTCCTCGGGCTTCTCCGTCAGTTTACACTATGTTTCTGGACATCGGTTGTGCTTGTGATTATGCTTGTCGACGTTCTTGCTCGGGCATCACGGGCATCTGTCGGTGTTCCACTGACAGTCGGTGTTTGAAGTCATATTGTGAATGCTTGTCTTCTATGCATTACTGAAAGCATAATCTTTATCTCTCTGATTCTATGAAGTCTTTGACACTTTGATTATAACCGATTAGATTATATCAAGTTGACATCAATGACAATACAATCCATTAACTAATTTAATGTCTTGCATTATCCTTCTGCATTTTGGTGATCAACTTAACATCTTCAAACATTTAATCAGTTACATGTCATCAATCTCTCCCTTTGGTATTGATGGCAACATACTATATTATCATACTATACTATCACTAATACAATATGAAATATACAGTTTCATCAAGCTTTCCTAATGTAACTATTACAAATGTCTGGTTCTCAGTAAGCTCAAAAATAACTTAGATTTATTTCATGCAAAATGGTTGTCTTCAATCTTCAATCTTCAATCCCTTCTCTAGATAGATGTATCATCTGATATCTTTGTTGTGATATGTGCTCTACCTTGACTGTTCCTCTTCTTGGTAATGTCTTTTTCTTTTGACAACAATCTTTCTCTTTGTTTGAACTCTCTCCCTTTGTTACTTCTCTCCCTTAGATAGATATTTTATATGTAATCAATTTCTCTCCCTTAGAATATTGATGAACTCTTCCTTCTGATTCTCAAGAACTTTTACCTTCATGGATAATGATATAATCTCTCCCTTTATCACATCTCTCTCTTTATGTCAATGAGATCATCTCTCCCTTTATGATCATCTCTCCTTTTAGATGATAATGGAATCATCTCTCCCTTTGTATGATAATGAGATCATCTCTCCCTTTGACAATAATGCCAAACAAAATAATCATCTATATCATGTTCCATCCCTTTACATAATATATTCCTTGAATTTCCCTATCCATCAACAATACAATGTTCTAATTTTTGGTGCAGATTTGTACCTTGCCATGTACAGATGTATCTATTGTTGTTTATTTAGTATTTGCATCAATATGACTGATCTTCAAACTTGGTATAGGTCGATGCAACCTCCTAGTCAACTTAGTGACCGATAGACAAGGGTTGAACCCCTATTCTCTGTCTCAGGTATTCAAATGTATCCTTTAGTAATGACTTTGTGAATATATCAACTAACTGTTCCTTTGATTGAACATATTCCAGTGTCACTTCCTTTTCTTGCACTTGTTCTCTTAGATAGTGATACTTGATAGAAATATGCTTAGTCTTGTGTGTGTATATTTGTGCATCTGTTATCTGCAATACAACACTTCAATAAGTCATTCTGTTAGTGAGAAACAAGGGTTAGTGAGCATATAAAACCCTAACATTGACCTATTGTTTTCTAACTAGGATGAGTGTAGCAAATAACATAAAAGCCATCAGATTATGCTAAATACCAGTGACATAAACAACCTAGCATGAAAGATTTAGTTTTAAAATAACTATTTAACTATTTAGCATGCATATTACTCTAAAATGGACATTATAAACATGTAAGAAAGTGATCAATGGAGTGTGTATGAAGCTAGGAAGGAATGGGTAGCATAGAAATGCTTTGATATCCCTTCAAAATCTTGGCATTACAACACTACTATTCAAAATTGGGGCTTATTATGAGCTCTAAATCCCTTCAATTTATAGAGGAATGGGAGAGAGAGAGAGGGGAGACAAGGTTCATTAATGGAGCCCCTAAGGTCATTAATGAAATGTAAGAGCCAATAATGCCTTGAGCATTAATGAGGGATGGGCAAGAGGGAATATCCATTAATGGGTCATTAATGGATTTCATTTAAGAGGCATGGGAGGGTGTAAGACTCAACTTGGCAAGTTGGTCCCTTAGGAAAGTCATGGTTGAGAAAGTTGACTTTCTCAAGTGGGTTGAGTTGTTAATCATTCCTCAATGGAATGTGACAACATTAGGAGGTGGGTTAGGGTAGAATTAGAATTAGGATTAGATTAGCAAGGGTGGAATAGGTTGAGATGGGTTAGAACCCAGGGTAGAAGGTTGAGATAGGTTAGGTTGGGATTTAGGGGAATATAAATAAAATGAATTAAACTTATTTAATTCATTTAAAATATATATAAATTAATTATTTAAGCATTTTTTTTCTTTTTAATAATTAAGGGGACTATAGCCATTTTAATTAAATTAAATAGGCTAGTGGAATAGGTTAATTGCAAGTGGGTAATTGATTTAGGGATTTATTTAATTCCTTTATAATTAAATACTATAGCCATGTTTGAATTTGTTTTGATTTAAATGGTTTGAATTGATTTGAATTATATGGCTATAATAGTTAATATAATTCAATGATAAAAATCACGTAGGACATTAAATTTGATTTAAAAATGAATTATGCCAAAGTAACATTGTCATGACATAATTGGGGGTATGATCACACTTAGGGAAAATAGCATCCATAGTCAAAACAGACCAAATTTAGGTGGTTACATTTGCCCCTCTTTGAATTGATGTGCGAGTAGCGCATTGATTCAAAGAAATTTTTAGATTTTTACTTCAGAAAGATTGAGAATTCTGTTCTTGGTTGTCGAATGAAATGTTGATGAGATCAGTCTCACACTTGATCAAACTTAAACTGATAGATTTGATTTTGAACGTGGTTGTCATCCAAAGATCAATAAAATATTTTTAAAGATACCAATCTTGAACTTGGTTGTCGTCCAAAGATTGATAATATTGATTCTGAACTTGGTTGTCATCCAAAAGTTAGTAAGAAGCTGCCAGCAGCTTAATAAGAATCTTTTAAAATGAGGAAACAGAAGATATCCAGCTCATGAGAACCAAAGCTTTCTATCGAACAATTTCGACTTTAGTCAAGAAAACTGTTATGCCCCTAGTTTGTTTGATAATGAAGTCATTTTAGTGTTGTTTCAAGCAAAAATTTAATTGATGATAGTGTGATCACGCCCCCTCGAGAACAAAATTGAAGGAAAAAAATAAATCCCTCAGTTTGAAATGATGTATCACTTACAGGAAGCGGGTAGGGAAAGAAAGAATGGAGTAGAAGAAGTGGGAAAAGATGGTGTATTTAAAAATAAACACACGAGTTCCAAGTTAATTATGTGAAAATATGAGTGGTGAGATGGATAAAATGATGTCAGACTAGATTTATGATAAAATGTACAATCTAACAGATTTGTGGAACAAATGAAGCAAATCTGCAGTTTTGAATTTTTTGTAAGAATGGCCCTGTGCCGCTAATAACATTCGAGCCACCTTCAATTTTATTCCCGATTGATGAAGAAGAGAACATAAATGTAGTTGTAGTTGTCTGAGAGGAGTTTCAGAACTCTCAAATGGCTCAAAAGACCAATATAAGCCTCAAAATTTACCATTTCACTATTCATTTTCACTTTCCTTCATAGTAATTCAGAGAGCTCTACAGAGAAGATGGTAGTCCCTGTGAGGAAGCATCATTTTGAGGTGAGCTGTTGACAACAGCGCCCGACCAACTACCCACCGCCGGTAAGTTCTCTTAAAACTACCTCATGAATTTTGCAAATTTCAATTTCATGCATTTTTGTAGCTTTTACAACCCCTTCAATTTTGAATCACATTCAGGATTCCAGATTGCAACCTGTAAAACCCGTGTCGCATCCAGGATATCCAGGATCGCATCCGATTTCTGTAGATTTTTGCGTCATATCCAGGGTACTCTAGATTGCATCATGTTTTCTTATTTTTGTCTTGTTTTGCATTTTATTTCAACTTTGTTTTGTACCCAATCATTTTAGGCTCGTACCCTATTTTTAGGGTCGCATGTCATATGTCGGGGATCACACCTAGTATTCTCCATCGCATTCGGTATACACTGGATCGCATCCTGTAAAACAAATCACACACTATTGGCTTAGGATCGTATTGGGTTTATAGAGTTAGGATTTTTATCCTTTTGATCTATTTGTGTGTTGCGGACCTTGAATCACTTAGTTGATCAGGATACTCCATCTCTTTGGTAGATAGAAAATTGATTTCACCTTTGTATGTGTTAAAAATAGGTAGATTCTGAGGTAGTCGCCTTTAGAGGCACATATCCAGGTCATGTGCTTGCATTATCTAGACTGCTTTCTAATGTTGATCAGTCCATAGTGATCCGATGTGGATTATGTTCATTGATAGGTTTACCTAAGATAGGGGTAAAGCGAGGGTTGTTGACTGCTCTTGCCGAGAGATGGCACTCAGAGCACAACACCTTCCATCTGCCGACCGGGGAGATCATAGTGACTCCAGAGGATGTATTCCAGATACTGCATGTGCCGATTATGGGCCAGGAGATATACTTTGAGTCAAGAGGTGGCGTGGCCATTGGTGCTGCACGTAGATGCTTCCAGGATGACACTATTGATCAGAGATATCTATCATGGGACTATATGGTCGATCATTATGATTTATTATCTATGTACTTAGCAGGTCTGATAGGTGGCATCCTGATGCCAGATAAAGGTCAACATGGATTCATGGTCGGCTGCGTAGGTATGTTAGAGTAGATGGTTACCCAGAGACAAAGATTTGCATGGGGCAGTTGTATTTTAGCCCATATATATCGAGAGTTGCACGAGATAGTATACCATTACACTCAGAGCATGACCGTTGGGATTTTGATTCTTCAGATCTAGGCCTGGGAGCACATCCCTATTATACGGCCTATTGTAGATAGACATAGGGTACCATAGCAGCCTTATGTATACATGTATGCTGGCCTTATTCAGCAGCCCCATCTGGGCAAGGTCGAGTACTGGCGCTGTCTCTTTAATGACATGATTGAGGTCGTTTGGTGACCATATTTAGACTGTCAGGAGTGAACCTCGGATGCACGATAGGTACCTTTTTTATTTTAGAGTCGATATCTTATTGGGAGGACAAATATATCATAGAGCGATTTATTCACACCCGAGTACTACGACAGTATGGCTGTCGGCAGGGAAGGATACAGGATGTCACTATGTATGCACGGATCCGAGATGAGGCACTATTGTGGGGTGCTTAGTTACAGTATGAGATAGCTCACCACGAGATTTGTGATATGGTCAGAGTAGAATGGGATCTCTGCCTCAATTTTGCTGATGCAGGTGTCTCTAATGGATATGTTGAGGAGATGCTCCAGTACCCATTTCCTCATTTTACAGTACCAGAGGAGATCATTCCTTGCATAGAGGAGACTTTGGATTATGATCCTGAGGATCATCATGCTACAGGGAGGGGAGGAGCATAGAGAGATAGGGCCCCTGGTAAACATGGAGGTGAGGACGGTGGTAGGGATGGTAGGGATGGAAGGCGTCCTCCTCATGATGAGGACAATGGGGGAGATGATAGGGGTGGCAGCACAGTGGGTGGCCACACAGAGGTTGCCAGTGGGAGTGGGGAGGGTCGGTGTACCTTCTTTAGATTTTTAGCCCCTTAGAGAGATCCTGGTCCGCTCCTTACTAGGGATTAGCAAAGACAAAGGTAGCAGAGGTCACAGGATAGACCACAGGATAGGGGACAGGATAGGTTTCAGGACCAGGATATAGGTAGAGATGGAGATCCTCTTTCTAGATGTGAGCAGGAGAGAGAGAAGTTGAGGGCTTGTATTACAGCTTTAGAGGCTAGAGTGACAACAACAGAGGCTAGGGCTACAACAGTAGATTCCAGACTTGCCATATCAGATGCTTTACTGCTAGACAAGGATAGGCAGATGGAGAGACTCCGCATTGAGTGATACGTACATGCCCACACAACTACTCATTAGGGATAGAGGACTACCTATTATTATGCTCTTTACCATGCAACAGTTCCAGAGGGGCAAAGGGCAGTATCATTTTCACGGTTAGCCCAGCAATCTAAGGGGGCGATGCCTCCTCCTCCTCCTCCACCAGATCAGGGAGAGGGGGGGAGCCAAAGCTGATGTATATTGTCATATTTTTGTATACCTGAGTTCACATTGTATATATGGATCCTGCTGAGATCCGCTTTTGTATATAACATTCATACATGTATAGTTGATTCATTCTGTCTTACTAATACTTTGATACTCTTTATGCAGTTTGTTCCACATTTTGATATGTACCATGTGGTGATACATATATATCCGATGCAGCTTCCTGATTCTGATATGTTCTATGAGTTCTATTTTCTTTGATAGATTTATTTGCACATGTGATGATATCTTGGTCTCTTGATGAGTTAGATTTAGATGATGACATCATTTGATGATTTGATTTATTGATATAAATATGTTTTAAATGATATTTATGTGAAGATAGAAATGTATGTTTCTTGTGATTTTTCCTGTATGCAAAATTGATGTATGGATGCACTTTATGATGTAAAAGTAAAAATACAATACATGGATGCTTTGTGTTGGTATTTTTCTTGTTGCTTCTTTTTATGAATGCAAAATGTATGCTATGGATGTGCAATGATAGATATATCAGTAATATAGATGATGTAATTAACTTGATTTTTAGAAGAAGAAAATTGAATTAATTTGGAGCTCATAATGCCTTTAATGTTTTTCTTTTCTTGTTTATATTCCATGCAATTTGTCAAAAATGTAATGATATGCAGACTCTTAGGACTTTGTCATTGGTATGCAAATGTATAGCTCTTTATCATCATTGGGCACTCTTTCAGAATGGATACCACCTAATAGTACAACCATCACTAATACCCACTGATATTATGATAATATGAATACTATGTTTTATTTAAATGTTAGAAAAAAGGGCGTAGGCATCAAGGCATAGAAACCAGGATAACAAAATAGTCTTCTTCCTTTTAATATACCAGATTCTGATTAAGGAAAGATATTGGACCCGTAATGACCTTAAAAATTCATATCCTTGGGTACATTATGATTCATATACCTTAGTGAGAATCTGGATAATAAAATAGATAAGGAAATTGTTTCAAACTCACCGTAGTTTACACATAACAAAGATCGAGATATATGTGGCTATCCACCCATAGTGGCAGCTCTGACCATAAACATCCAAGTTAGGTGAAATTTATAGGATCCTTTGAAACAATCACCATACGCAGAAAACCAAGAAAAAATTATGCCCCCCATCCTTGTGACTCTTTGTCTTTGCATAGACATCATTGAGCAACTAAGAAGACATAATAAATCATCAAATGTGAATCAAGCAAATAAATTTTATAATTACTTAGACACCCCTAGTTGAAAACATCATTAGGACATAGAAGAATCATAATCAAACCATTATCAAACTGTGTGTTTAAGTAGCACTTGCTTATTCATATGTCAAACACAGTAGAGATTCATCAATCAGACTATTGGAATATAAGCAATATGGTGTTTCCATGCCTGTGCATTGATAGGATAATCCGTTCATGGTTGTGATCCAATATAGCCTTGTAGGAACTCCGTTAATGTAAATGTCATGTCTAGATATGTGATGTTTGAAAAGACACCCTTGTTTTGGAAAGTGACATCATTTTGCATGTATCAAGAAACATTGTATTCATGAGGAAAACCATCCTAGAGAAAGCTAGCAACCGCAACCTACCATGCTAGCAAAGATGCCCCCGATGAAGAATGACCTATTCCTCAGACGTAAATGTAGACAAATCCCAAGCGAGGATAAGATAGCCATTTAGGAAACAAAGTCAGCGTATGATCACAGGTGTAATTTATGAAGGCTCAGTATCAGTAATGCATTGATAGATGGAGCACAAAACACAAGTGACACCTGATTGCCAGGTTTTCACCACTTGGCAAGATCTTTTCTTTCTTTTTGCTACCAAGATGCCTGTTTTACCAGGTGCTCATCAAGCCACTTTTCTCTTTTTAAAATTTTTTGCTATTTTTTATTTTTTGAATGTTTTTGTAGTATCAAGGTGCCTATTTTCCACGTTTTCACCAAGGATACCCTTTCTGTAGGACCTTTTTCCACTATTTTTGGATTTCTTCAAGATCAATTTTCTAAATGCTTTTGGTATTTTGTGAGACCTTTTTGTTGTACAGGCTCTACTAGCCAAACATCAAGTGTAGAACCACTTCAAATGTAGAGTGTTGATAGGATCTAGAAGAACGTCTCCCTCAGGTGTAGCCAGTTGATAAGCTCCAGTTCCAAAAGTAGCAGTGATAACATAAGGTCCCAGCCAATTAGGTTCAAATTTTCCTTTTTGCTCTTTGTTAGGCTGGTTCTTAGGATTCTCTTTGAGGATGAGATCTCCCACCTCAAATTTGTGTGGTTTGACCTTCTTATTGTATCCTTTGGACATATGTTCTTGATACACTTTGAGATGAGGGAACACTTGTTGTCTGCGCTTGTCTAGTAGGTCCAGAGAATTTTTCCTATCTATGTGGTACTGCTCATCAGTAACAAGACCTTGTAAAGATATCCGCAAAGACAGGATTTCAACCTCAATAGGTAGTACTACTTCAGTGCCATAGACTAGAGAAAATGGTGTGGCTCTAGTTGGTGTTCTGATGCTTGTTCTGTAGGCCCATAGTGCCAGATTCAGTTCCAGATGCTAGTCTCTACCAAAATTACTCACAGTTCGGTGTAGGATCTTGAGAATATTTTTGTTTGAGGCCTCAGCCTGTCCATTACCTTGAGGGTAATAGATTGAGGAGCAGTGTTGAGTAATATGGAACTGTTCACAAAGGTCATTAATGTCTTGATTTTTAAATTGGCCCACATTGTCAGTTACAATTGAAGAGGGTATCTCATATCTACAAATAATGTAGTTCAGAATGAACATAGCCACCTGTTTTCCAGTGGCTTTGATTAGCAGCACGAATTCAACCCACTTTTTGAAATACTCAGTGGCCATAATGATGAATTTGTGTCCATTTGAAGAGTTGGGATATATTTGTCCAACCAAGTCAAAGGCCCAATACAGGAATGACCAATGTGTTATGAAAGGTATAAGTTCTCTGGCAGGAGCATGGATGAGATTTCCACGTGTTTGGAATTTAAGATTTGTTTTAGAAAATTGAATATCATCTTTCTCCATGGTAGACCAGTAATAGCCTACTCTAAGCAATTTCTTTGCTAATGAAAATTCATTTGAGTGTGATCCACATACACCTTCGTGGACTTCTTTTAATGCTAAATCCAAATCTTCGAGCTCTAAACACCTAATAAGTGTACCATCGAGAGCTCGTCGATATAGGTTGTTAGTTATGAGGACGTAACGTGATGCTGTTCTTATTAGGGATCTTTTCTCATTTCTGGATAGATTGTTAGGAATGGTTTCGTCAGAAAGGTAAGCAATAATATTGGCATACGGAGAGTGATTTGGGGCATTTAAAGCACATATTACCTCGTATTTAGGGGTATCAAATGCAGGATAGTATAGTTCTTCCACCAAGAAGTCATAGAAGAATTGATGTTCTTCTAGTTGTAACATGGATGCCAATATAGCCATAACATCTGTAGCTTTGTTCTTGGATCTTGGTATCTGCTGGAAGGTAACGAAGACAAAATATTTCTTCAGGTCATCAACTAGTTGCTTTTAGGGCATCAACTTCTCATCTTTCATTTGATAATCCCCATTGACCTGATTGATAATTAGTTGGGAGTCACCATACACATGTAACTCTACAATCTTCCATTCCATAGCTAGCTTAAGGCCATTTACCAATGCTTCATATTCTGAAATGTTGTTGGTGCATGGAAACATTAATTTGTAAGATTTGGGAATCTTGTAACCTTGAGGGGTGATGAATAGGATCCCCGCTCTAGAACCTTGTTGAGTGAATGAACCATCAAAGTACATCTTCCATGGATATTCAGTTAGATGCATGATTGTTTCATCAGGGAATTCAATCGTTAAGGGTTCATTATACTGGAGGGGTGAATCAGCCAATTGATCTACAAGGACCTGTCCTTTGATAGCTCTCCGTTCTACATATTCAATGTCAAACTCACTTAAAATAAGGACCCATTTTGCCAAACATCCTGTTAATGTTGTTCTGCTCAAAAGGTACTTTAGAGGATCAATCTTAGCAATGAGCTTTACTATATGAGAGAGCATGTAGTGCCTCAATTTTTGTGATGCAAAGATGACTGCTAAGCATACTTTTTCAATAATGCTATAATTGAGCTCATAAGCGACCAGTGTTCTACTAATGTAGTAGACAACTCTTTCTTTCTTTGTTTCGTCCTCTTGTGCTAGCAATACTCCTAGGGATGCAGCTATAGATGAAATATATAGGAGTAGGGGCTTTTCATGAATAGGTGCCATAAGGTTAGGAGTATCCAGGTATCCTTTTAATTCTCTAAAGTTTGTTTCACAGTGCTCATCCCATTTGAAGGTAACCCCTTTATGTAGTAATTTTGTAAAGGGTTGTGCCCTATCTACAAGTTAGGACATGAATCTCCTGATGGATTGGAGTCTTCCTTGTAGTGTCCTCATTTGACTGATGTTGTGTGGAGAAGCCATCTCTAGTATAGCTTTCACCTTTGTAGGATCTACCTCAATTCCCTTTGCTGAAACTATAAATCCTAGGAGCTTCCCCGATTGGACCCCAAAGGCACATTTCTTTGGGTTGAGCCTAAGTTGGAATTGTTCCATTCGATCTAATATCTTTCTTAGGTCAGCAATGTGAGTACCTCTTTCTTTGGATTTATCCAATGTGTCATCTACATAGTCCTCCATGTTCTTGTGCATCATGTCATGGAATATAGTTGTCATGGATCTTTGATATGTTGCATCGGCATTCTTTAGCCCAAATGGCATGACATTCTAGCAAAATGTCCCCCATGCGCATGTAAATGTAGTTTTCTCTTGATCCTTAGGGGCGATTTTGATTTGATTATAGCCCGAGAATCCTTTGATAGCCTGTTGTGAGGTTTATAATCATGTCAATGTTAGGTAGAGGGAAGTCATCTTTTGGACATGCTTTGTTTAGGTCTCTAAAGTCCGTATAGATCCTGATAGATTTATTAGATTTAGATAGGGGGACCACATTGGAGATCCATCCTGCATAGGCAATGACCCTGATAAATCTAGCCTTTAGTAATTTCTCTAGCTCTGCTTTTACTAATAATGCAACATGAGGATGCATCTTTCTAAGTTTTTGTTTCACGGGCTTGATCCCGGTAGCTATAGATAAGTGGTGCATGATTAGATTAGGATCCAGCCCTGGCATATCGGTATAATACCATGCAAAGTTGATTTTCTTCTCTTTCAGGAACTCTGTGAATTGTGTCTTCTCCTCTTCTGATAAAGATTGTGCAAGGTGAATTATTTGAGAATCTTCAATGGTGCCCAAGTTTACTGGTTGTGTTGGTTCAATCAGTACCGAAGACCTTTCCTAAAAGTGTTTGGGGAGGATATCAAGAGTCTCATCCTTTGGTGCCTCTGAGAGGTTTTCACCATCAGATACATCTTTTTTCTTTACTATTTTGGGATCTGATACTGCCACAAAGTGGTTTTCACCATCAGTCCACTTTTTCTTTTTATTTTTTAGTTTTTTACTGAGAAACCTGATATCCTCCTGTGACAAGTTCTCACTCCTTGCATTGGTGGAAGAAGGGTAAGGTTCACAAGCATTGAAATAAAGAGCTAGGGTGTGGTCAATGGGAAAGTCTAGGATAGGAGTAGGATCTATTTCAGTCCAATCAATTAGGTCTGGAAGTACCAATGTTAGGGAGTCAGATTCTGGGAAGGACAACATTGCGCTGGCATTAAGACCATTAACTGACATGATGTGGTCTGTTAAGTTAATTTCTTTGATATTTAGATCAAAAGAGTGAGATCATCATTAAAAGGGTCATTGTTAGTTATATACAGATCAAACTCTAGTGACTCATCAGTAGAAATCTCATCATCATCTCTTCTTGCTTGTAGCCTATGAAATTCATCTAGACTTATGTATTCACCAGTTTATGCATCAATGATCAGGGGAAGGAACTCTTCTTCTTCTTCTTTAAGATTATCAGTGTCATTGGGAGTAGTGTCAGGATATTTACGAGGAGATGAAGGTGCCGCAAACATGTGAATTGTATCTATCCCAATATATTCACTGGAAATAGATAGCTCTTCCCATTCCTAGTCATGAGAGTTAGTGACCTCATCATCGGATCTGTTTAAGTACTCAGTAATAGTTATTTGATGCACCCAGTTAGCTACCTGTGGATCAAAGTGTGGTAGATCAAGGATATGTAAAATTTGTTATCTGCAACACAACACTTCAATAAGTCATTCTGTTAGTGAGAAACAAGGGTTAGTGATCATATAAAACCCTAACATCGACCTATTTCTTTCTAACTAGGATGAGTGTAGAAAATAACATAAAATCCCTCAGATTATGCTAAATACCACTGACATAAACAACCTAGCATGAAAGATTTAGTTTAAAAACAACTATTTAACTATTTAGCATGCATATTACTCTAAAATGGACATTATAAACTTGTAAGAAAGTGACCAATGGAGTGTGTATGAAGCTAGGAAGGAATGGGTAGCATAACAATGCTTTGATATCCCTTCAAAATCTTGGCATTACAACACTACTATTCAAAATTGAGGCTTATTATGAGCTCTAAATCCCTTCAATTTATAGAGGAATGGGAGAGAGAGAGGGGGGACAAGGTTCATTAATGGAGCCCCTAAGGTCATTAATGAGATGTGAGAGCCATTAATGCCTTGAACATTAATGAGGGATGGGCAAGAGGGAATATCCATTAATGGGTCATTAATGGATTTCATTTAAGAGGCATGGGAGGGTGTAAGACTCAACTTGGCAAGTTGGTCCCTTAGGAAAGTCATGGTTGAGAA
>MU228495.1:2528465-2541971 GCA_018584345.1 Thuja plicata | reverse complement strand
CTCAAGTGGGTTGAGTTGTTAATCATTCCTTAATGGAATGTGACAACATTAGGAGGTGGGTTAGGGTAGAATTAGAATTAGGATTAGATTAGCAAGGGTGGAATAGGTTGAGATGGGTTAGAACCCATGGTAGAAGTGGTTGAGATAGGTTAGGTTGGGGTCTAGGGGAATATAAATAAAATGAATTAAACTTATTTAATTCATTTAAAAATATAGGAATTAATTATTTAAGCATTTTATTGTTTTTTAAATAATTAAGGGGACTATAGCCATTTTAATTAAATTAAATAGGCTAGTGGAATGGGTTAATTGCAAGTGGGTAATTGATTTATGGATTTATTTAATTCCTTTATGATTAAATACTATAGCCATGTTTGAATTTGTTTTGCTTTAAATGGTTTGAATTGATTTGAATTATATGGCAATAATAGTTAATATAATTCAGTGATAAAAATCACGTAGGACATTAAATTTGATTTAAAAATGAATTATGCCAAAGTAACATTGTCATGACATAATTGGGGGTATGATCACACTTAGGGAAAATAGGGTCCATAGTCGAAACAGACCAAATTTAGGTGGTTACAAGTCTTAGCATGCATGACTAGATTCTTAGAAATGTTTACTGCACTGGTATTATCACAGTAGATAATTACTCGTTCAAGAATCTTCATATTCATACCTTCTAGAAATTGTTTCATCCATGCAATATTGGAGCAATTTGTAGCAGCAACCATATACTCCGCTTCTACAGTAGACTAAGAGATGCATCCTTGATTCTTGTTGATCCACGTGACAAGTCTGTCACCCATGAAGAATGCTCCTCCAGTTGTGCTCTTTTGGTCATCAATGTTTCCAACCCAATCAACATCTGTATAGACTTGTATCTCAAATTTTCCTTCTCTTTTGTACCATAAGTCATAGTCCTCGGTGTTCTTTAGATATCTCTCTTGATAGTAGTCATATGTGATTCTTTGGGATTAGCAGAGAATCTTGCAACTATTCCAACTACGTATGCTATATCTAGTATGAACAAAATACATTAGTTTGTCAATCATTGATCTATATAAGGTCTGATTTACCTCATTGGATTTGTCTTCTTTTGTTTTCTTACATCCGGTAACCATAGGTGTTCCAACTGGTTTGGAATCTTCCATCTCTAATATCTTCAGCACTTCCTTGATATATTTTGACTGAGTGATGTATATGCCTGCATCTTGTTGAAGAATCTGTAGACCAAGAAAGAATTTGATCTCCCCAAACATATACATTTCAAATTCCTTTCTCATTTCATTAGCAAAGGATTTACATAACAATTCATTTCCCCCAAAAATGATATCATCAACAAAAATTTCAGCAATCAGAATATTACCACCGGTATCTTCTTTTAAGTACAAATTTCAATTTTCACTTGTTCTAACAAATTTTATGCTAATGAGATATGAGTGAAGTCTTTCATACCAGGCTCTCGATGATTGTTTCAATCCATACAAGGCCTTATGTAGTCTACATACCATGTTTCTTTTGTCTGGATCAACAAACCCTTATGTTTATTCAATGTATACCTCTTCTTCCAATATTCCATTTAGGAATGCAGATTTGACATCCATTTGGTATACCTTAAATCCTTTAAATGCAACACAAGAAAGTAGTATTCTTACTCCTTATAGTCTAGCAATGGATGCAAAAGTTTCTCCATATCAATACCTTCTTCTTGTGCATATCCCTTGCATACTAATCTTGCTTTGTTTCTAGTGACTTCTCCATTCTCATTCAGATTATTTCTGAATATCCATTTGGTACCGATGATGTTCTTGTCATCTGGTCTCGGCACTAGTGTCCATGTATTTTTCTTCTCAATCTGTTCTATTTCTTCATTCATAGCACTGACCCATTCTTCATTCTCAAGTGCATTGTTAATAGATTTAGGCTCAAAATCACAAAGTAAACATCTGGTGTTTAGTGACTTACTTCTTGTTCTTGTTCCAGCCTTCTTCTCTCCTATGATTTGATTCTATGGATGATGTCTTCTGACATACTTGGCAAGTTTCGGTTCAGCTCTATGTTCACCATTCTGATCATCTTCTTCACCTTCATTCTCATCTCCATTGTTTGGAACATCATCTTGAGGATTATCCTGAATGTCGATAATTGCAGCCTGATGCTCGGGTGCAATGTTCTGATGCTCATGAGTGACACACTATTGCTCAGGTAGAGTGTCAGGTTCTATATAAACAAACCTGTTGTAGTCCTCTAGTTCCTTTTTGCTTTCCTTATCATTCTTTTCTGCAAACTCGTCTATTTTCACATTTGCACTTTCAATGATTTTGTTAGATGATTTGTTAAGACATTTATAAGCCTTGCTTTTGGTGGAGTACCCTAGAAAGATACTTTCTTCACTTTTGCAATCAAGTTTTCCATTTTTATCATCCTTCAATATATAACATTGACTACCAAAGATTCTGAAGTAACTTACATTGGGTATATAACCATACCAAATCTCATATGGTGTCTTCTTTATGTCCTTCAATTGTACTATGTTTAGTGTGTAGACAGCAGTACTAACAGCTTCCCTCCAGAAAGTTTGAGTGATTCTTTTCTCAATCATCAATGTTCTTGCATAGTCAACAATTGATCTGTTTCTCCTTTCAACAATTCCATTTTTTTGTGGTTTTCTCGGTGTAGAAACCTGTCTTTTAATTCCATGCTCATTTCAATAGTCAGTGGATTCTTCTGAAGTAAATTCCCCTCCTCTATCTGACGTTCAACATTTCAGTTTCTTCTCACTTTGTTTTTATACCATTTAAACATCTTAAATGCTTCTGATTTATCTTTTAAGAACATGACTATCATCATTCTAGAATATCATTAACAAAGAGAATAAAATACCTGTCTCTATAGTATCTCTTTGTCCTCATGGGTTCACATAGATCTATATGGACTAATTCTACAATTACATTTTATGTATGGGTTTTACTCTTGAAACTAGACTTTGTCATCTTACCTTTTTGACAATTCTTGCACATGATATGCTCGGGCTTAGTCATGCTCGGTAAGCCTCTGACATTCCTCTTGTTTCTTATCTTTATCATATTGTCAAAGTTCACATGACACAGTCTTTTGTGCCACAACCATATGTCTTCATTTCTAGCCATTAAACAAGTGGTGTTAGTGTCATCAAGATAGAAAAGGTTACCTTTTGTCTGCTCACCGGTACCAATCAACCTTCCTAATTCATTATAGATCTTTTCTTTCTTATTTTCCAATGCTACTCTGTGACCTAAATTGTTTAGCTGTGAAAGACTTAACAAATTGTAATTCAGTCCTTTTACCCAGTAGGCATTTTCACATTTTATTAGGTTATTCAACATTATGGTTCATTTACCTTCAAATGGACATGGTGTATCATTTCCCATTCTCACTGAACCACCATTATAGTATTCAAAAGTCTCAACTTTTTTTTATCACCGGTCATATGTTAAGTGCAACCACTATCCACGATCTAGACATCATTTTTACTAACTTTATATATGAGTGTAGTTTCTACATACCTTTCTTCATCTTCATTTGAATCATCCTCATGGCTACAAATACCATCTCGATGTCTTCTTCTGATTCAGTGTCAGTGTCACCAGCTCTGTTCTTAGCTAATTAAAAAGTTTCTTCCCTTTGTCCTTGTAGTCTCAGGTATCTCTCTTGTCAGATTGTCAGTTGCTTTGATAATCTTTATTATCACCTTTATCAAACTTATTCTCATATGCTTTGTCATTTTCTCTGTCATATTTTCTTCAGTTTGGACATCTTGTAGCAA
This sequence comes from Thuja plicata, assembly GCA_018584345.1. Classification (NCBI taxonomy): domain Eukaryota; kingdom Viridiplantae; phylum Streptophyta; class Pinopsida; order Cupressales; family Cupressaceae; genus Thuja; species Thuja plicata. The sequence continues at coordinate 2,538,160 of MU228495.1, read as the reverse complement.
AGTGTCCAATCTCTTTACAATTGATACATACAAGTGGTAATTTACCTTTGTATCTACCTTTGCCTCTCTGCAATCTTCTGGCCATTAGTGCTTCAATTTCATCAAGTCCTTGATCCTCATTATCACTATCACTATCATTTATAACAACATGTCTATGACTTGAGTTACTTATCTTTAAAGAAGATTTGAATGCAGATTCTATAGATGGTAAGGAACTATTGTCAAATTTATTCATCTAAAATGAAATTAGTCTACCAATCAGACTATCTAGAGTAACTATATTTTTTGCAACTGCTCTCATTTCTTGGATAGAAAAAACTCTAATAGCATATACAAGTAGTAAGGTTCTTAAGATTTTACTTACCACTGTCTCCTCTTCAAGTACACCTCAAACTTCTCGGATAGCATTTGATACCTCTTTGATTTTGTAGCTATACTGAGTGATGTTTTCTCCTTCTTTCATCCTTAGGTCATCAAACCTCCCTCTTAGGTTTCCTTCCTTTTCTCTTAGTACATTGGCATCTCCTCCATGTACAAGCTTCAACTTATCCCACATTTTCTTTGTAGAGGTGCAGGTTTTGACATCTTCAAACTCAGCATCAAAGAGTGATGATGCAAGTTCTATCATTATGCAGTTGTGGTCATGCTTTACTCTTAATTGCTCAAGAGTGTGAGGTCCTGTCAGCAACACATATTCAATATCTAAGTATTGAACAATATCATTTTCAATACCTGATAAGTTGAGTCTTATTCTGCTTTACCATGATGCAAATTTATCTTTATTCAACTTGGGCACATCTCATCTGTTCATCTTGTGATATTTTGCTTAAGCTGCTAAACTCCCTTTCTAAGCACACAAGCTCTGATATCAATTGTTAGTAATAATTGAGAGGGGGGGGATGAATCAATGGCCTCAAATATATTCCAATAATCAACCCAAAAACTTAGTACCACAATACTAAGCCTCTATTTATCTTTAGTCCTATAAGATGAATGCCTCTAAATACTATTATCAAATTACTACTGCTTGTAATGCTTTTTAAAACCTTCTACTTTATGTTTACCGAATATCAGTCTGTTAATTTACTGAAAGACAGTAAATTAGCTAGAGTATACTGATCAATCTAGTTAAGTTATGTGTAATGCAAAATACTAAAGTAATGACTCGTAAACAAATTGACACATGGATTTTTAACATGGAAACCCTGTTAAGGGAAAAACCACTTGGGACCGGTAACCCAAAATTTTCACTCTTCTGAAGTGAACTCGACGAAGAGCCAACCCTATTAAAGGTTAAAAACACACTGTTAGGTGTGATCTTATTAAAAGATTTAAAAGTTTAGTCTGTCACTTGATATCGGGCATCTCTATGCTACCATCCTTGATCAAACACTCACTTGGCCTATCAATAGGTATCTGACATCTCATGTTATCTTCATGATCAAACTTTTTTATACTCCTTGGGATGTATCTATATATAGAAAGGATCTTTAAATCTCGCTCGGTTAAGAGACTTTATGAATCAATGGTTAAACTAAAAAAATATGATTTGTTCACATATAGAACTTATGCTTGCATATTTTTAGATCTATTGTAATCTCATAAAACTATTATGATCAATATGTCTCAGTTTATACCTTTGCTCCACTTTGATTATGCTCGGTGATGTTGTGCTTTGTTGCTCGATATCCGCAGAAAACTTTAGCTCTTTCCTTAGCTTGATTGATCAAGACTGTATGAAGTTTCTCTTCATCAGCTTCTCTTCAACATCCTCTTTTCATTCATTCACCCACCATAATGAATTAAGTTGTCTCTTTTTATACATGATATCACCATTGTTAGGTTCTTGATTTTCTTGATCTTAGCGTGATCCACAATTCTTTCCAATTAGATTTAAAGCAAACCTCATGTTTTATCTCTTAGATATCTACTTGCCAACTGGACAAAATAACTTTAAATCCATTACTTATCTCTGGCTTTATCTTGTTGATGAAAACAAAGATAACTACCAGTTAACTCCATATTTAGCTCTGCCAGCTAGACATTTTTTCATTTCTGAACTCAAGTTGATTTTGGTGTTTAACTCTTTGATAGCTTCGGTCAACACTCCAACTCTCCTCGGGATTCTTCGTCGGTTTACACTATGTTTCTGGTCATCAGTTGTGCTTTTGATTCTGCTCATCAGTAATGCCCATCGGTGTTCTTGCTCAGGCATCACTGTGACTTGACATTCAGTGATTTGTGTCCGTTGGTGTTCCACTGATCGTCGGTGTTTGAAGTCATAGTGTGAATGCTTGTCTTCTATGCATTACTGAAAGCATAATATTTATCTCTTTGATTCTCTGAAGTCTTTGACACTTTGATTATAACTGATTAGATTATATCAAGTTGACATCAATGACAATACAATCCATTAACTGATTTAATGTCTTGCATTATCCTTCTGCATTTTGGTGATCAACTTAACATCTTCAAACATTTAATCAGTTACATGTCGTCAATGTTATGAATATAAATCAATTCTAAATACTTGCTATGAAGCTTAATCTTATGTGTACAAATTGTCACATCCATATTTTAACATGTGTACATTAACAAAAATTGAGCAAATTCAAAACACTAAACTTTCATCTCATTATATGCTCAACATGATATTTTATTGTGCAAAATTAGCATAGCATACTTTAGAATATCATGTTGAGGCTGATATGAGACACAAGTTTGTCTGAAATTGACATTATGAATTATTATGTTTAGCCATCAAATTTATGTAGAGATTTTGTTTAGAAATTAAAGAATCTATTTTATATTATATTTTGTGACAATATAATTCAATTTATAAAATTCCTAATTAAAACTATATTCTAGTGATTTGTAATGAGATCTCACTTCAAAAAATTGTTTGATGTAATTTAATAATTTGATAAAATATTAAAATGTTTTTTTGAAATGATGGAAATGATGTTCTTTACCCTAGAAATGCAAACTAAGAACCATTTCCAATTTGAATATCATTTCATTAGGGAAAAATCAATTAGGCTCAACATTAGTCATCTAGGAGAGTTGAGCACTACGATTAGTTGGTCCTCTTGGTTTGATATGAATATGATGAGAAATGATGCAAAAAAAATCAACATAAACATACAAATACAGAAGTGGAAGTCAAAATGTAGATCCAGATCTAGAAATGAGATGTGGAAGAGGAACTTGTGTATGAAATTTGTTCCTAAAACAATCAATCTATAAAGCTATGCATCTTAGTCCAAACACGTTTCCTACAAATTGAGGCTTTGGATCTTGGATCAAGAGGTTAATAGACCATCCTCTCCAAAATTCAAATAAAAAGTACAAGGCTATGTAGCTAACCAAATTAGTCATACAGTTTTTTCCTATTCAAAATCTGGATACATGATTCGGTGTTCTCTACACAATTATGTCACTCTCATCAGTTAGATTTGTAACCTGCACATAGAGAGAGGGAAAAGTTTGTGTCTTATAAAGGCTTGTCTAACTCAAACCTTGGGTAGGTGTTTGCATCTCTATAATGTTCAAGTGAATATCATGTCCACTAAGGTATTTATTAAGGGGTGTTTTGGCACACTCGTCAACATGCAGGTAGAACACAAAATGCACTACCTCTCCTGAAAGGAATCCAACCTCAAGAGATTGATAACCCCAAGGTCCCTTTGTCTCAGGTCATGAAGATGATAGATAACTCACTGGCATATATGGTTATACCGGTACAAGGGGATTTTGGTAATCAAGTAAATGAATAGTTAAATCCATAATGAGATCAAAAAATAAGATAATAATATATGAGGAGGCTGCTCCAATCACCTATTGCACAAGATTTGACACTTTTAACACTATATTGTAAATAATACAACTTGCAAACATGAAGAATTTGATTAATAACAAGAAGTTTTTGAAAATCCACTCCTAAACTAATCAGGTCTAAGCAAAAAGGAAAAAGATGAAGGTGATTAATGAGAGATTTCAAAGAAATTAAATAACAAACAACATCCACGGACATCAACCATTAAAATACTTATATTTTATAAATAAGTTTAGATTCAATCACATCACCATGAAATTATAAGCTAGACATCCACAACTTATAAAATCTATGGTGCAATCTTCAAAGGAGAAAAGAACAAAAGATTTCTCAAATTTCATCGAATTACACAACCATACCGTCCATGTGCATATGAAAGAAAACATTATCCTCATAGGCACCAATAGAAGTGACTAAATAAAATTATCTACCACAAGAAGCATGTATTTATCAACTAATATCAATTAAATGAATTATAGGGTGAATGCTATGAACATACACATGCCTCTTGAATATGAAATTTTATTCAAATTCACAAAGTCGGCAAGAATGCATATCGTGAATGCAACACCATATATCTATTAAGTTCAAATAAAAAAATCTCAACCCTTATTACATCTAAAATCAAGGTTTGAATATATTTTACATTTTCAATTTTCCAAACTCGTAACTAGGGTTTTTGGGTGTTATTTCTTGGCAAAATAAAATAAAACAATAGTTTAACTCCATAAAACTACTCCCAAACTCTTACATTATGATTTGACAAAAATTTTCACGAGTTTTCAACTCAAAATGACCTTCACTCATGCAAAAATATGCCCTAAAATAATGGGATGAAGCTCTAGTTCAAGCAGTTGGAACTAAACTCACCTAGATCCACCTTTTGTGCGTTTTCTCTAAGTTCTAACTTCAACAAAACTAATCTTTATCTTTTGCATGACATTGGATGCATCTAGAGAGACAAAAAAAGAATATCTGGGAGAAGGTTCCTTGTCCAAAAAACTACAATATCAGAAAAAAATGTAGCAACTCCATATTTTTGCATTTTTCTTCCTTTTGTCGACAAAATTCAAAAATATTTTTAAACTCCCTCCACAATCTCAAGGATTGGATGTCAAATCCATATATACGAGTGGTTGCTTCCCAACCTAGAGGGTGTATTATATTCAATGAATTTGTACTTCGTTGGGGCAATTGTAGTCACATGTTTTCTTGCATTTGAAAACACTTTTAAAAACATTATTAACCTTATTTAAAACAAACTTTGATTTAACATATTAAAGAAAACTAACTATAGAACGAGTCCTATACCCCATGGATTCAATTATTCACAAAGAAACCTATAAAACAAAATCATCACATTAGAAACCCCTTTTATTCAAAAAAATAATGAGAGTTAGGTGTTTGGGGGTCATAGATCCCCAATCTAATTTCAAGGATAGGGGGTCCAGGGATCCCCTATCCCTTTTGGGGGTCTGGGGTCCCGGGATCCCCTATCCCTTTTGATGTTTGGGGGACCTAGGATCCCCCATCCATTTCAGGGGTTGGGGGTCAGGGGTCCTTGGATCCCCTATCCCTCTTGAGGATGAGCGGTCTTGGGATCCCCCATCCCTTTTGGGGATCAGGGGTCCTGGGATCCCCCATTCCTTTTGGGGGTCAGGGGTCCCCCGTCCCTTTTGAGAATTAGGGGTTCTGGGGTCCCTCGTTCCTTTTAGGGTTTGGGGGTCCTGGGTTCCCCCATCCTTTTTGGGGGTCAAGGGTCCTGGGTTCCCCGATCCTTGAAAGCCCAAAAATTGACCTTTATTACTCCTTCAAAATTCTAAGGGAAAATTGGGGTTTCAAGGATTGTGCACTTTGATGGACACTACCATCATCAAACCCTAAAAAATATGAAATTTTGAAAATAAAAGAATAAAAAATGAAAAAGGAAAAGAGAAAACAAAAGAGAGGGCAAAGGAGACTTCGTCATCTGAGCTCCGGAGTATAGGGAATTTCTTCACAATTTGAATTCCCTAAGGCTTAGATGATGAAACCTTATAAAACCAACCAATGCGAGGAAATACAAGGTAAAAAAGAAAAAGGAAAGAGGGGCTTCCCACTTTTCCAAGTGGGAAAGTGGGGCATGAGTTGTGAGGCACAAAAATAGCCCTAATAAAAGGAGAAATTACCATGGCATTCCTTCATTAGAAAAACATCATCAAAATTATCTTCAAGATTGGAATACAAATCATCAACACCTAACGTTATTAGTTCTATCTTCAATATTCATGCGACTCTTCATGTTCATGATCTCCCAATGTGTGTTCAATGTGAATTCAATCCTTGGGCATGAGCTTGACAACCTCATGAGAGGACTTGGGTCAGAACAATCTTATTTAGCACAAGCCTTTGGAGATATTCTAGGCACAGATCTGTTGCTTTTCAGATATTCATAGCACCGATAGAGTTACGTGTCCATAGCCCCAGTGGAGGTTACTAGAATGACCCCCTTTTGGTTTTGCATGTTTTTTTTTAGTTTTTTTTTAGAATATTAGCTCTCATTGAGCATTTAGCAATTTCCATAGTTTTATTTCAAAATTGGGGAGTTTTAACACTCCTTAGATGGGTTGAAAATCACAAATAAATTCCTCAAAGATTGATTAAATAAACATTTTTTCCCAAGACTACTCGCAAGTATTGTTAGAATAGTCCCAAAGGATAACTAAGAGGGGGGGGGGGGGGGGTGAATCAGTTATCAGTTACTTTAATTCTTTTTACTTCCTTAACTTCAGAATACAACAAAGTAAATGCTTAATCCGATAACACAATACACAACATACAATTTGATTACGGGGAAATCAAATGGTAAAAACCTCGGTGAGAATTAGCACCCACAATGAACTATACTTGTTTATAGTAATCCTTGTTAGAAGATATTTCAACCTTGTCAGGAGTTGTACTTTACAATGCAATAAGTATAGTGACCTAGTTAAGGGTCGGACCCTGGTAGGAGTCTTTTACAAATAACCCTGTTAGGGGTGGTGGACTCACTGTCCAAAAGCTCACTTCTTAATGGTGAAGGCTACAACCTTTTGTATAATAGATATGCATTATATCTGATGATGAACTATAGAGTAGACCCGATGTCTTGATCAGTTCCAGTGTATTACAATCTTTCACTTCTTCTTCACATAGAATCTTGATGAATGAACCACATCTAATATTCTGCTCTGTACATCTTCTGTCTCTTTTCGTATCATTCACACTTAGCATATCATAAATGAATTGCTATAAGTATCTTCCTCAAAGTATGAGATCATGGGACCTATAAGACAACTCTTCATAACATCCTTGTCGGCTCTACTAAGCACGCAAGCATAATTACAACTGCGCAAGTATAAACTGAATAGACGCGATGTGATGCTTCACTAAGTCGGCCTCACCAATTTATCTCTAACTTTGCAATATTATTAAAACATGTTTGGTGCCTTTAGATAACTATCATCAACTCATAACTAATCATGAATATACACACACATATCTTGAAGATAGGTGCAACTCAAGAAACACGTTACATACGTCGGCTCTGAACAGATACTCTTCCAGAACTATAATTGCCAATAACAGAATTACACAACTTGACTGAAACATCATATCTGGATCTGCGTGTATGAACATAACATAATAAACATGTCAACAACATGTATCTAACCATGCAAGTCTTGATGTCTTCATTTTGACAAGTACATACAGAATCTCTATTGTGTATTATATGTTGTCATCAATGACAAACATACAATCAATCAACTGCACAGAATCAAATATCCAACAATCTCCCCCTTTGACATTGATGGAAACATATGATATCAAAATCATCCTCTATTCACGGTGTCCTCTTTCTTTTACAATCTTCTCAATATCCTCATCAAAGATTCCTCTACACTGCTTCAGTTCTTCTAACTATTTTTATACTCCCCCAGAGTATATGCTCCCCCTTACTATATACTCCCCCTTTGACATCAATGGCAAAGGGTGCCATAAACCATTAGGCATGGGTACTACTCTAGAAGTAGAGTAGTCAACCATTCATCAGTCACTTAATGACTGATTTTCTTGTTGCTTCTTCTAAACAGACTTAGGAGAGGGAATTACTCCCAACTTCTTCCTGAGATACTCAAAAGTATCCTTTGATAAGGGCTTTGTGAAAATATCTGCCGACTGTTCTTTGGTGCTCACATAGTCCAATTTTACTTCTTTGTCTGCAAATTTTTCTCTTAGGAAGTGATACTTGATCTCTATGTGTTTTGTCTTTGCATGCATCATAGGGTTCTTAGATATGTTAATAGTGCTAGTTATCACAGTGAATAGCAATAGGATAATCAACCTATATACCAAAGTCTTTAACCATCTGCTTGATCCAAACCATGGTTGAACATTCAGTGCTGCTGCAACATATTTAGCTTCTGTTGTTGATTAAGAAATACAGTTCTGCTTCTTGCTTATCCAAGAAACCAACCCGTCTCTAAGAAATACTGCTCCTCTTGAAGTGCTCTTCCTATCATCAATACAACCTGCCCAATCTGCATCTGTATACACATGAAGTTGTATATTCTCTAATTTAGGATACCATAAACCATAGTCTATAGTTCCCTTTAGATATTTGAATATCCTCTTGATTGCCATTAGGTGATTCTACTTGGCTTCAGCTGCAAATCTTCCAACAATGCCAACTGCATTAGATATGTTAGGTCTAGATTGAGTTAGATAAATGAGTTTACCAATCATAGATCTGTACAATGTCTTATCAACTACTGTGGAATCATCATCTTTTGAAAGCTTGCTTCCTATTGTCATGGGAGTACATACTGGCTTACAGTATTCCATCTGGAAGGTATTCAATATTTCTTTAACATATTTTGACTGATTAATGAATATACCTTTATCTGTCTGCTTTACATTTAGTCCCAAAAAATATTTTATAGGACCAATCATGCTCATTTCAAATTCATTCTGCATTTCTTTTGCAAATGTTGTACTAATCTTGTCATTACCTCCAAAGATAATGTCATCAACAAATATGGAAACTAGTAGTAATCCATCAGGTGTCTCTCTTGTGAATAAGTTACAATCTGCTGCTCCTTTCTTGAATCCAATCTTGGTGATATAACCATCAAGTCTCTCATACCAAGCTCTTGGGGCCTATTTAAGACCATAGAGTGCTTTCTTCAATCTGCATACCATGTCTGGTTTATCTGAAAGATTAAATCCTTTAGGTTGTTCTATGTAAAATTCTTCCTTCAAGTCTCCATTTAGAAAAGCTGACTTTACATCCATTTGATAAACTTTAAAGTCTTTGAATGTTTCATAGGCCAAGAACAATTTAATGGCTTCAAGTTTTCTCACTGGGGCAAATGTATCAGTGTAGTCTATTCCTTCTCTCTGCACATATCCTTTACATACCAATCTTGATTTGTTTCTAACTACTATACCATCTTCATTCATCTTGTTTCTGAATACCCACTTTGTTCCAATCACATTTTTGTCATTGGATCTAGGGACCAATTACCATGTATCATTCTTAATTATCTGATCTAATTATTCTTTCATTGCATTCTTCCAATCAGAATCATTACAAGCATCTTCAACACTTAAAGGTTCAATCTGTGAAAGTAAGCATACCTCTTCATCCATTGCTAGACTTTTTGATTTTTATTTGGTCAAAACACTGCTACTTTGATCTCCAATGATATCATATTTAGAGTGGTATCTAGATGTGAATTTTGGAACCTTAGGTGTGACTTCTTCTTCTATAATCTGTGATTCTTCTCTGCTTGATTCAGGGTCATTGCATGAGACATCAATGCAATCAAACATTTCTTCA
>MU228495.1:2499094-2512232 GCA_018584345.1 Thuja plicata | reverse complement strand
TGGGTTGAGTTGCTAAGCATTCCTTAATGGAATGTGACAACATTAGGAGGTGGGTTAGGACTAGAATTAGGATTAGGATTAGATTAGCAAGGGTGAATGGGTTGAGAAGGGTTAGAACCCAGGGTAGTTCAGTGGTTGAGATAGGTTAGGTTGAGGTTTGAGGGAATATTAATAAATGAAATAAACTTATTTAATTCATTTAGAAATATAGGAATTAATTATTTAAACAATGAAATTGCTTTTTAATAATTAGGGGACTATAACCATTTTAATTAAATTAAATAGACTAGGGGAATAGGTTAATTGCATGTGGGTAATTGATTTAGGGATTTATTTAATTCCTTTATAATTAAATATTATAGCCATGTTTGATTTTGATTTGATTTGATTGGTTGAAATTGATTTGAATTATATGGCTATAATAATTAATATAATTTAGTGATAAAAATCACTTAGGACATTAATTTGATTAGAAGAATTATGCCAAGCAGTAACAGGGTCGTTTGGACATAATCGAGGGTATGATCATACTTAGGGAAAATAGGGTCCATAGTTGGAACAGACCAAATTTAGGTGGTTACAAGAACAAAAACATTTGAGTTTCTAATTAATTTATTTTTAGTATATAAAGTACCAATAACCAACTCAACATAGTTCTAAGGAATGCAAACTCATCTTTGTACTTATAAAAAATAAAATTTAGGCAAGCTTTGTTCAAATTATACAAAATCAAAAGGTGTAGAAACTCTCCATGATCATGATTAATCCAAAAAAATGTTTTATTATCCTTAGCATAATATTCAAACTAAAAATTATAAAAAGATACAACTTGATTTAGTGAGTTCCTAACTATGGGTGTATGCTAATGCAACATGATTTCTTCTTCTCGGGGTTTTAACTCATGGTACACCACTTTGTTCTCCTAAAGTACATCCATACCGAACTAAAACATATTTATCAGTGATATATTATACCCATAATTAAAAGGGTTAATTAAAGGTAAAGCATCAAGACTTTGATCCTTTGTATAGTCACCATTAGTCTTAAATAATAAATCATCACATTTAACCTCATTAGGAATAAACATTTTAGTCATAAACATGACTTTTGAATTATAATAATTATTAATATCATCAATCAAATAATTATCCTCCTCAACCTTAAAAGAAACGTGCTCAAAATTTCCCTTACCTTCTAAGGCAATCTCCCAAGATAGCAAGAAATTAGGACAACTTACTTCTGGGTGCAGATCAAATAGATGAACTCTACATGAATTGATTATTACAAGGTCTGATATGTGCTCATAATACCCATGATTTTACATTTCTTTACTCAATTATGATACCAACTCAAGCACTTTTTCTACCTCATCTGATGACAGAGATGGGAAGTCATCTTGTTTGTCAATTGGTAAGGCTTGAGAATCCTCTTCCCCATGAAATTATTTGTTGTGTTCATCACATTCCTGAATATTTCCATCAAATTCATGAGATTCAAAGGGAACATCATTAACAATAAGGCTATAAACATTAAAACATGATAAACAAAGCCATGTCCTAGATAATTCATTTGAATGCATTAGATCAACAACATCAAAATCTTGAAAATACTCCCTTGTTTGAATTGGTTGGTCATGTGAAAGTGGTTTAGACTTTGGGACAACCTTTTGAGAATCCTCTTTAACCACTTGAATCTCCTCCATTTTATTTTCATCATGATTAACATTCAAAAATTAAAGGGCGTCGTCACTCATGAATTTATGAGAAGAGACTTCTTCATTTTCACTTGCCATGAAAATGTGTATGAATGAATTTATAATTTAACTCTATTCATCATTTTGAACTATCTCACCACCACTCTCTTATACATTGATCACCTTATCTTCCTCATTAGGCAAACACATATCTTCCAAATTCTCATGGATTTTATCATGCTCATCTTCACCCTTTCTTGACTGACTATCCCAATGATAATCTATATGAATTAATACCTCCTCAATATTCATCTTTCCTTTCAAATATAAGTCCATATTTCAAAGAAAAAACATGGTTTTCTATCTCACAGTGTTGATTCGGTAGTGTATCATATATCCGTCCATCCATGCAAAATCTGATAATGACATAGGAATATCCAATTCTTACAACCTCCCGTTCAATCTACTTTTCTCAAGAATAATATCCACCCAGCATACATTAAGAGTGTATTCATATTATCACGTGACCCTTGCTCAGTTTTAATAGAGTCATCAAAATTACGTTGTGAAAATGACAAATATTCCTTGCTTGTTGATCGTTTGTCACAGTGTTGCACATGTCTCGTTATCTTTGATTTGGGTGTTATTTCTTGATACTTCATGACTTATTTTTGTGGAAAAATTATTTGGTAAATTGAGTTTTTGATTGAAATCAGCTTTTAGACCCATTTCATCTTCATTTTTACATAACTTATCATGCTCATACGACTAACCAACAAGATTTCCATTGAAATATCTTCATGATTCGATGCATTGAGAACTAGAGTATAACTAGAATATAACAATACATTCAAAATAACATCATTAGGAGGTAAAATAATTGCATCCAAACTCATATCATGGGAATTTTTACTCCAAATTTGATCTTTAAAGTGATTGATATGATTCTTTCTATTAGTTAATTACATAATTCAAAGATCAGGCATTTAATTTCTGAATGAGATGATTGCAACTGATTTTATGTGTTGGCTAGATTGACATAGAGTTGTAATGGTTGGAAACATTCAACCAATTTAATATTAAAATTTCCATCTGGATTACTTATATAATATTTGTAATGTTGCATCCACATTGTACCAATAAAAGAGCCTTGTCGAATGCATTAGTAATCTCACCAAAATATATAATAATGCTTTCAAATGAGACATGTAAACACCATAAATAATTCTCTTTTAACATTAAATCATGCATCATCCTATTTGAATCTTGAACCCTTTGATACATGAGAAGAAATCAATGATAAAATTTAGCAATAGACTCTTAAGGTGTTCTTATCACTGTAGCAAAATAAAACAATGAATCTTGTGCTGTCACATTGGGATCAAATTGAATTAAGAATAAATTTTATAATTCAACCCATGAGAAAATAGAATTGGATGGAAGTCTCACATACCATTGAAGTTCTACACCTTGAAATGTCTTGACAAATAAATTGCAAGCAACATATTCATGTTTAATTTTATTAAAAATAATTAGATCCTTAAAAATCCTTACATGATATATAGTATTTTATCTATTATTGGGGAAGAACATGTGAATCCTACTGTGCACATGTAAAGGAATCTCATGAAGACCTCATGATATACACAAAACACTACCCATTGAAGATAGATCTCCCCAAGATCTAACTCATTCTAGCGCTAGTTTTGTTCAGGGGTGTTTTGACACACTCGTCAACATGCAGGTAGAACACAAAATGCACCACCTCTCCTAAAAGGAAACCAACCTGAAGAAATTTATAACCCCAAGGTTAGTTTGTGTTAGGTCATGATGATGATGGATAACTTAGTGGAATATATGGATATACCTGTACAAGGGGTTACTATATGGATATACTTGTACAAGGGACTTCTCATAATCAATCTCTTGAGGTTGGTTTCCTTTTAGGAGAGGTGGTTCATTTTGTGTTCTAACAACATGTTGATGAGTGTATCAAAACATCCCTCAATAATATTGTACCTTTATTATAAATGGGACATAATTCACATGTTAAGTTTACTTAGGAATTAGTTGTCATAAGTTAGAAGTTTGTTAGTGAACAGATTTGTCTTTTACAAAAACAAACTTAAAATGACTCCCAAATGACCAGATCGAGAAGACAGATATCTGTAACTAATAGTTGAATCACTTTGCAATTGAATGCATAAGCTTCCTCTGAATTGTCTTGGGTACAGCTCCCTGTGTGATATCTTCAATGAATCTGCTAAACTACAAAAAACAATGCTTTTAACCTGAAAGCAAGAAAGGCATACAAACATCTATCTGTAAACACAGAGTAGATGAGAAAGAAAAGAACATTAAATTAAGCATAAGGTAAATGACACTCAGTTCATTTATCAAACCTGACGTAACAAAGAGTGCATGAAAGAAAACACAATATTATCTATGGAATGCATGCATGACCAAAGCTCACAGGCCTAGTGACAAACATGAATAGGAATATATACGAAGAGTAAAATTCAGAAGTAATTGAATAAATTCACAGATTCATCCAATCTAAAGATAGATGCTCAAATTCAAAGATTTGATGTGCACCAATCTTTTTATTTTGAATAAACATAAGAAATAACACAAATCTCCTTGCTCCTCCTTTACAATACTACTATTTCCAATTCAAAAAAACTCTATCCCTTTCTTGCAAAAACAACAGAAACAGAAAAAACTCTCCTCTAGAAAATACACAGTCCCCCATAGTTGAGACAAAATTTGAACCCCTTTACAATGACCTCTTACTACATATTTATCCTCCATCTCTTGGCCTCTGATGGTTATAGCATAACTGATTCTTTTAAAACCCCTTTATGAATCACTTTCTTTAATCTCTTATACCTCTCGATGGTATTCCTTTTATCTTCCCTTCATATAATTTTGTCCATAAATATTTTATTATAATATTACAACATTATAATACTAAACCCCAAATAAAACAAATCTCTTTCCCAAGCTTTTATCTGATTTATCATCGGTGTTATTTTAGGGAAGATGCTATTTGTTGATGAGGGCACTTAAGGAGTTGACAATGTCATGGACATTTTTCTATGTCGCATGAGACACTTTGAAAGGTGTCATCCAATGACATCTTGTTAAGCCTAAGCGTCCACATACTCTATCAACCATTCATGGAGTTACTTTGTTTGAGTCGACATCAAAAATCTAAAGATGATAGCGTTGTGATGAGGAGTTGAGCATGTTAGAGTAGTCTTAGTTTAGCTAATAATTAATTCATTTAATTATTAGTCTATCTACTCTAGGCTTAAGTTTCACTTAGGCCCTTTATAATTCTTTAGGGTTTCACCTTTAGGGTTTCGTGTTTCCTTTTATAAGGATTCACTTCTTAGTTTTCATTAAGGAGTTTTTGTAATCTTTTCAATAGTTGAATATAGAAATCATTTCTTTCAACATGGATTTCAACTCTCTGGCTTTTTGGCTGCCATAGCTTTCTGTCTTCTCTCTTCTGTCTTGCTTCTCTGTAACAAGTCTTTGTATGCAGGTGATCTTGGGAGGATTTGTCTTCATCAAATCTAACATGGTATTAGAGCTCTCCTGCAGCCGACTGTTCGTTCTTTGTTGAAGCAAGCGAGGGTTTGAAGTTTTCAGACGTTTTCCTGGCACTTTTTATTAGTTCTGGGGGGTCTCTATTTTTTTGAGGTATTTTGGACTAAAACCGACCTCACGGTTGAGTCTGGAAGGCCCAAAAACCCTAGGATTGATATAAAATACGTCCATTTTGGACACCGGGGCATCTGGCAAATTTTTTTGGCCTCCTAAGGGTCGTACGGACACGAAAATCGATGCAAAAGTAAAAAAATATTCAAAAAAATTATTTTCTATACATTTTTTATTACGCAGGCAGTTAAAATTTGTGTGGGCCACCGTCGCGCCACCGCCGGGCCACCGACGATCCACCGCCACCGGTCGGTGGCCGGCCCGCCACCCTGTGAGCCCCGCGGCCCCCGCCGCTTCCCCGGTCCGCTCAACTGCTCCGCCGCACCCTGCGGCCCCGGTACCTCCTCCGCAGTGGCCCCGCCACCCTTCACGGAGCTCAGCTGCCCACCGCGGCTCCTCTGCCGGCCCCATCCCGCCGGGCTATGCCGCTCAGCCGGCGTTATTTCACCCCGCCACTCCGCCACCGCTCCCCCAGCGGTGGCGCATTTTTTGGCAGCCCTCGCGGGCTCTTCCGCCTAGACGTCGGTCATATGGAGAACCAGGGGCTGCGGCCCAGCCCCCGACGTGCGCCATGTGCCCGGGGGCCCATTTTTTTAGCCCCTGGGGCTTAAAACATGGCTTGTTGAGCTTTTTGGGGCCTTTTCACTATTTTCACTCTACAGGGAGCATACGGAGGTCTTTTTTGGACTTCTTTATATCGTCGGAAATCTCTTTCCAAGCTCTTTTTGACTATAGTGATTTGGTTTTTTGGGTCTACTGTTTTGATAGCATTTTTTGCTGTTGAAGTCTGATGTCTGGTTTTGCCTTCCGGGAGTCATATCTAGCTCATCCGGACTTCATTTTTGGCAAACGAGATATCGTCAGAAAGCTAGTTCAGTGCACTATGCAGTTGTAGGGGTTTTTTTTCTAGATTCTTCTCCAGGTTTTCTCTCCTCTGAGTTTGGTAGTTTATGCACTCTGGTGGATTGCTTGGGTTTACAGGTCCTGGGATCTCTTCTACTGTACTTCTGGTTCACTCTTCTTTCTGAATTCTGAGCTTGTATGCTCCTTTTGATGCATTCTTTATTCTGTAAATGCACTGAGATAAAGTGCCTTCTTCTAAATTTCTGGGATTTTGAGCACCTTGTATGGTTTTAGTACTCGCACTCTGTTATAAAGTGTCATGGAGGGTTATGATGTTTTTGCCGCTTTAGGCACATCCATTTTTGTCAAGTGAGCGTACCTTCCATGACATTAGCCCATGATGTGTGTCAGTGACACCGCCCTTTATCCTGTGTTTGTACTTCTATTTCACTATTGGTGTTCCTGGTTCTTCTTCTGCAGATGTTTCTGGCATTGCATTTCAGTGTTCCTGTCACCTCTCCCAGTTCAACATTATGGGGGGGTTCACCTGTTGGTTCTATTGCTTCCTGGTTCGATTGATCATCTCTTCAGACATTGTCTTCTCTACCTGGTCATGCACTTCAGTAGGGGTTCCAGTAGTCTCTTCAGACAGAGTTTACAGTTCCTTGCTTCAGAGATGCTTCTTGCTCATTCTTGTTCCTCTCTCTGGGACTTTTTTTTTCCCTTTATGTTTTGGGTACCTGGTCAGGCCTTGTTGCCGGGACCCATCTTTCCTGCTTTCTGCAATAGTTTAGCTTTTTTTGCTTCTCCCTAAGTTACACTTAAGGGGGGGTGTTAGAGTAGTCTTAGTTTAGCTAATAATTAATTCATTTAATTATTAGTCTATCTACTCTAGGCTTAAGTTTCACTTAGGCGCTTTATAATTCTTTAGGGTTTCACCTTTAGGGTTTCGTGTTTCCTTTTATAAGGATTCACTTCTTAGTTTTCATTAAGGAGTTTTTGTAATCTTTTCAATAGTTGAATATGAAAATCATTTCTTTCAACATGGATTTCAACTCTCTGGCTTTTTGGCCGCCATAGCTTTCTGTCTTCTCTCTTCTGTCTTGCTTCTCTGTAACAAGTCTTTGCATGCAGGTGATCTTGGGAGGATTTGTCTTCATCAAATCTAACAGAGCATAGGGTATAGGATTGAACTAAACCCATAGTCTCTACAGTATGAACCTCTTATAATAAATTGCTTTCTCCATTAATACCATCTAACCAATCAAATTTTTGATTCTTCCTTCTGCGTAGAGCACATGCATAGTAGAATTTTTAGTAATCGACACTCCATATTGAAGGTAATTTAGCAAACAATTTGCATGTATTATCCATGCTCGATATGAAGATTCTATGCCCTTGTATTATAAATCCATTAACCATGGTTGGTATGCATCTTTCGACCTTTATTTTTCATGATGAAACTCGAACCCCCATCACAGAGGACAACAAATTAAGAAACTTGATCAATGGTTATTATGTGGCTCACGTAGGTGCCATTTGTCGACAAGTACCTCTTTATCATTTTGTCAAACAGTTGGATGTCAACCTAGAATACACATTGGTGGGTTATTGAGCAGTCCGGTAATTTGAAAGACGACATTATTATCATATAAGAATTGCAATCTCAACTAGATTTTTCCTCTTCAAAATATTTGGTCTTCCATGGGGGACGAAGTTCCCACCTTCTTATTCTCCTATACATGCACTATCCCTTTGATGAAACTCCTAGGCGAGCAACTTGAGCCTCATCTTAATTAAGTTAATGGACTTTCTACATTGTCCCTTAGTGAAACAGGGCATACAAATTGGGGTCCACTAAACATGGAGTCTCGGCTTTAATATATGATAGTATGTTTTTGGTTTCAACCAAATTTCAGAGAATCAATAGTCACTTGTCATGGGTGCCAGAAATGTCATTTTTCAACTAAACTTTGACAATGTCGAGCATATCGTCAAATAGTTTGACTACGGCCTTCACATTTGCATGTGTCCATCAGTAACCGACCTTAGATTAGGGGCATCATTTTTAACCATTGTCCCTGAGAACCAATTAACTTTGTCTCTCCCATATTAATCTATTGAATTGGTTGGAGAGGAACATGCATCATCATGTGCATATCTGATTATGTGATAGAAATCAAATAGATGAGACTTCATGTTCTATTACATTAAAACTCAAGGATTTTTACAAACTATATGGTTTGATTTGCCCATTCTTTAATGTAAGCATTTCAAATGATACCCTTGAATAATTTATATGACTGCACTTTTAGGCTTTAGATTTTTAGATAGGTAACCGGAATCATCAAAATCTAAACTTGGAAGTCAAACTGAGCCCAACTGAAACTGATTTGAACACATCAATATCAATCTGCATCTTAAAATTGAAACTTGAACTTAGAACTGTGTGATTGGACTAGTTAGTTAATTGCAACCTTGAGCCTTGAATCTATTCTTTTGAATCATTACAACTGAGTCTCCAGAACTATACTTGCACCAAAAGTATCAGATCCAAACCTTAAACATGCACTTCAAAATACTTGGAGCCTCTGACATGCTTGTCGAACCTTGGAAGTGAACTTTGAATGATGAAACTTTGATGTTATAACTCTGAGCTGAGAGACAGACTTGTCAGTTTGAACCTTGTTCGAGAACTGTCTGAACCACTTCAAACTTTGTTCATCCAGAACAATGTGGTTTAGAACTCGTTTGAACCACTTTGTATTTTGTTTGAAGAAAACTTGAATCTGAAGAACTTGAACCTGCATTTGAATTTGAACTTGAACTTGAACTTTAAGTTCAATGAGTCAAGAGTTCATCCAAACATTTCCTTTTCACAAACAATACTTTATAAGAGCATTTTCAACATAATCCGAGGGGAATTGAGGAAAATTAAGAGAAAACCATTAAGAGGACTTAATTTCAAATTTTGAAAATGGGGATTCAAGAACCGACTAACATTGGCTTTGACTGAAGAGTATGTGCATGAGAGGTGCATAAAGAATCCAGTAACTTCTGGTAAAAATACCAGTGCCTAGTCCATTGGGTAGTAGATTCAAAGCACATGGAAAGAAAGAGGAACACTGCTTGAAGAGAGGGTGGAGAGGAACATGGCAACTACCAAAACAAAACCGAAAGCAACACCAGCTAGTCTAAACACCTAAAATAAACAAACTACTAGAAAATTGAAGCAAAGAAGGCTAAACTAAGCATGACAAAACTTTATTTACAAAAAGACAGGGCTAGCAACCCATACCTCCAAAGATGTGTCTTGCTGCTCATGTGAAGCCATTAACCAGCTGCGAAAAACATGTGCCAGTGTGAAAAAGTAGTTGGAATATGAGATGCATTACTCCAAGAAATGCTCCAACAACAGTTATAAAGAAGGATTTGATCACGATGCATTGGACAAGCCTTTGAAACAACATTTTAGGCCCAAATAACCATTTTGCTCCATATAATTCTGGCAATAAAATTTTGACATAATTTTGAATGGGTTGGTGT
Organism: Thuja plicata; assembly: GCA_018584345.1. Lineage (NCBI taxonomy): Eukaryota > Viridiplantae > Streptophyta > Pinopsida > Cupressales > Cupressaceae > Thuja > Thuja plicata. The sequence goes on along the minus strand of MU228495.1, from coordinate 2,502,424 downwards.
ATATCTGCCTCAAAATAAAAGGATCCTAGTATAGGACTGTTATCAATTAACCCATCTTCACAATCAAACATAAACACTTCTAACTCGGATTGTGTGCAAGATGTTATCATAGGGGTAAAAGAATTTTCCTTGGATCACATTTCAGTCTTCTCCAGATCTTGGAATGTGCTAGCCTTCTCTTGGTCAAAGTCACTGGTTGAATGTATATCAGAGGTATCAAATCTAAAAGACTCTAACTTTGAAAAAGAAACATCTAACAACAAGTTCCCAACTGATTTGGCACCAATAAATCTGTGTTGAATAAAAGATGTACTCAAGCAAGTCACTATTGTTTCTAGTTGTGAAGCATGATCAACCATGACTTTAAAAGAGTCTTTGTGTTCCTCCAACACTCTAGGCTGCAACCATTTCTCTTGAGATGGTGATTGATCAAATAGAAAGGTTTCATATTCCACCTACCCATCAAATTGAAGAATACCTTTTGTTTCTTCCCCATGAATCTTTTCTTGGTCGTGCTGATTTGCCATACTTTCCTGATCAACCTTAATGACTGAAATTGTATTAGAAATTTCAAAAGAAGAAGATTCAGATTTTGAATAAGAGGGATCTATTGCTAAAATTTCATTGGATTTATTTTTATCAAGCTCTTCCCCTACATGAGGCACACCTAGACAAGCCATTGATTGAGAAATGTGTTCATCATTATTCTCAATGTGTAAACAGTGACTTTCAGTCACATTAAAATAATGGTTCTTAGCTGGTGTGGACTCTTGAAAATCTTCATCATCAGACTTAATATGCAAATGATAATCTCCAACTAAATTATGGGCTTTTCTTTCAATCACAGGAGGCATTAGAAAATATTCACTATTAAAAACTATCAATTTTTGATAAACAGAGGTAAGGGGTACTGGTTTTATCATTTTGGAAACAAGCCTTTTTTGTTTAGGCTTTACCTTCGTATAACATTGTTGTTCATAGAGACAAATTTCTGCCTGCAAATATTTAGCACATCTTACTCCACTAATGATCATATCATCATCCAAACTAACAACCTCCCTTTGTGCATCTTGCAACCTTTGCACTTTTAGACGATGAAGCAAGAATCTAATTTATGTTTGTAAGGCAGCGATGAAAACACACAATTGATTGTTTTTAGTTGGTCGACAAATTTGAGGGATCTTACCAACACACCTATTGAATCTTTCTATAAAATCCCTCATAGTTTCACTTTCCTTCATTTGGATCTGAACTTAATTTAATAATAACTTGGCAATATCAATCGTAGGGTTAAACCTTTGAAAAAAATTTACAACAAGGTCGTTCCAACAAGTAATGCAACTGTCTGGAAAATTCTGGAACCAATTTGCTGCACTTCCAATGAGGCTTGCGACAAATAATCTAACAAAGATCTTCTCTTCCTGCACACCAAGAATCCCACAGGGAACTGTAACCACTTTAATGTGGTCATCCGAGTCTTGATTTGTGTCGCCAGAAAACTTTGGGAAATATTCACTTGATTTTTTAGGTAGGGCTGAATATAGGTTTAAAGCAAACAGTCCAATCTGAGCCCCCCATGGCTGGGCTGCAACCAAAGCCATAATACACTAGACTTGTTTCACCAAATCTATTCAGAGTCTCCAACCTCTACCTTGGGGAGGTACCTTCAGATATCCAAGGAAAGAAAACACTGGAACTTCGATTTCTTTCCCCAGCAGAGTCGCCAAAAATCTGTTAATGAACAGATTTGTCTTTTACAAAAACAAACTTAAAATGACTCCCAAATGCCCAGATCAAGAAGATAGATATTTGTAACTAACAGTTGACTCGCTTTACAATTGAAATGCATAAGCATCCTCTGAATTATCTTGGGTACAACTCCCCATGTGAGATCTTCAATGAATCCGCTAAACTACAAACAAGAATGCTTTTAACCTGAAAGCAAGAAAGGCATACAAACATCTATCTGTAAACACAGAGTAGATGAGAAAGAAAAGAACATTAAATTGAGCACAAGGTAAATGACACTCAATTCATTTATCAAACCTGACGTAACAGAGAGTGCAGGAAAGAAAACACAATATTATCTATGGAATGCATGCATGACAAAAGCTCACAAGCCTAGTGACAAACATGAATAGGAATATATACGAAGAATAAAATTTAGAAGTAATTGACTAAATTCACAGATTCATCCAATCCAAAGATAGATGCTCAAATTCACAGATTTGATGTGCAACAATCTTTTTATTCTGAATAAACATAAGAAATAACACAGATCTCTTTGCTCCTCCTTTACAATACTACTATTTCCAATTCAAAAATACTCTATCCCTTTCCTGCAAAAACAACAAAAATAGAAAAAACTCTCCTCCGAAAAATACACAGTCCCCCAAAGTTAAGACAAAATTTGAACCCCTTTACAATGACCTCTTACTACATATTTATCCTCAATCTCTTGGCCTCTGATGGTTATAGCGTAACTGATTCTTTTAAAACCCCTTTATGAATCACTTTCTTTAATCTCTTATACCTCTCGATGGTATTCCTTTTATCTTCCCTTCATATAATGTTGTCCATAAATCTTTTATTATAATATTACAACATTATAATATTAACCCCCAAATAAAACATATCTCTTTCCCAAGCTTTTATCTTATTTATCATCTGCGTTATTTTAGGGAAGATGCTATTTGTTGATGAGGGCACTTAAGGAGTTGACACGTTCATGGACATTTTTCTATGTTGCTTGAGACAGTTTGAAAGGTGTCATCCAATGACATCTTGTTCGGCCTAAGCGTCCACATACTCTGTCAACCATTCATGGAGTTACTTTGTCTGAGTTGGCATAAAAAATCTAAAGATGACAACATTATGATGAGGAGTTGAGCGTAGGGTATAGGATCGAACTAAACCCATAGTCACTACAGTATGAACCTCTTGTAATAAATTACTTTCTCCATTGATACTATCTAACCAATCGAATGTCTGATTCTTCCTTCTGCGTAGAGCACATGCATAGTAAAATATTTAGTAATTGGCACTCCATATTGAAGGTAATTTAGCAAACAATTCGCATGTATTATCCATGCTCGATATGCAGAGTCTATGCCCTTGTATTGTAAATCCATTCACCATGGTTGGTATGCATCTTTCGGCCTTTATTTTTTTTATGAAACTCGAACCCCCATCATAGAGGACAACACATTAAGGGCCCGTTTGGTTGGGGAATAGGAAAATGAAACAAATCATGGTTATCTATAGCCTGGTTATGCAAACCCTGGTTTTCATTTTTTGGGACTGTTTGGTTGCCCTGGAATATGGATTTGT
>MU228495.1:2488468-2498994 GCA_018584345.1 Thuja plicata | reverse complement strand
AAAAAGGAGTCTGTGAAATGCAAAGATTGTTAAACAACTGAAAAAAACCAACAAACCCCTCTTCTCATACCTGTTCACGCGCACCCTATTCACGCAGCAAGGAGCAAACCCTAGCACCCTATTCACGTAGCACGCAGCACGCAACAAAGAAACATAACCGTGTTATCTGCTTCGAAGTACCCAGGTTATATGCGGATGTTGCCCGGACCCGACGGGAAGGTTATATTTTATTTATTTGAGAAAGATAACCATGGATTTCAAACTCATTCCACCTCCTGAGGTGGAATATCTAAATCCATGTTTTCAGCGAAATGGGGATTTCGAAATCCACATTCCCATTCTTGAGGAAGGCATCCAAACAGAGAATTGCACCCCATAACCGGGTTATGGGCGGCATAACCCGGTTATGGGGTGCAACCAAACGGGCCCTAAGAAACTTGATTAATGGTTATTATGTGGCTCGTGCAGGTACCATTTTCTGACAAGTACCTCTTTATCATTTTGTCAAACAGTTGGATGTCAACCTAGAATACACGTTGGTGGGTTATTGAGCAGTCCAGTAATTTGAAAGACAACATTATTATCATATAAGAATCCCAATCTCATCTAGATTTTGCCTCTTCAAAATATTTGGTCTTCCATGGGGAACGAGGTGCCCACCTTCTTATTCTCCTATACACGCGCTATCCCTTTGATGAAACTCCTAGGCGAGCAACTCGAGCCTCATCTTAATTAAGTTAATGGACTTTCTACATTGTCCCTTAGTGAAACAGGGCATGCAAATTGGGGTCCGCTAAACACGGAGTCTCAACTTTAATATCTGGCAGTATGTTTGTGGTTTCAACCAATTTTCAGAGAATCAATAGTCGCTTGTCATGGGTGCCAGAAATGTCATTTTTCAACTGAACTTTGACAATGTCGAGCATATAGTCAAATAGTTTGACTGCGGCCTTCACATTAGCATGTGTCCATCAGTAACCGACCTTAGATTAGGGGCATCATTTTTAACCATTGTCCCTAAGCACCAATGAACTTTGTCTCTCCCATATTAATCTATTGAATTGGTTGGAGAGGAACATGCCTCATCCTATGCATACCTGATTATGTGATAGCAATCAAATATATGAGACTTCATGTTCTATTACATTAATACTCAAGGATATTTGCAAACTATATGGTTTGATTTTCCCATTCTTTAATGTAAGCATTTCAAATGATACCCTTGAATAATTTATATGACTGCACTTTTAGGCTTTGGATTTTCAGATAGGTAACCGGAATCATCAAAATCTGAACTTGGAAGTCAAACTGAGCCCAACTCAAATTGATTTTAACACAGCAATATGAATCTGCACCTTAAAACTGAAACTTGAACTTAGAATTATGTGATTGGACAAGTTAGTTAATTGCAACCTTGAGCCTTGAATCTATTCTTTTGATCATTACAACTGAGTCTCCAGAACTGGTCTTACACCAAACGTATCAGATGCAAACCTTAAACATGCACTTCAAAATACTTGGAGCCTCTGACATGCTTGCCGAACCTTGGAAGTGAACTTTGAATGATGAAACTTTGATGTTAGAACTCTGAACTGAGAGACAGACTTGTCAGTTTGAACCTTGTTCGAGAACTGGCTGAACCACTTCAAACTTTGTTCATCCAAAACAATGTGGTTTAGAACTCGTTTGAACCACTTTGTATTTTGTTCGAAGAAAACTTGAATCTAAAGAAATTGAACCTGCATTTGAATTTGAACTTGAACTTGAACTTTAAGTTCAATGATTCAAGAGTTCATCTGAACATTTCCTTTTCTCAAACAATACTTTACAAGAGCATTTTCAACATAATCCAGGTGAACTGATGAAAATAAAGAGAAAAACATTATGAGAACTCAATTTCAAATTTTGAAAATGGGGGTTAAAGAACCGACTAACAAAGTCATAAAGTTACTTTATCTAACTTTTCATTTGAAATTATTCATAAAATCATATTAGTTATTCTAGTTGTCATCTACAAGATATATTATAATGGGGCCATGTCTCATCATTTAATATTTACTTTAGAAATTTATTATATTGAATCATGCATTTAATGTTTGTACCAAGAATAGTTGTCATGCTACCTTGTCACCTTTCTTATATACGCAAGGCTCATTTGTACATTGTAATATATCAATTGAATCAATTTCACATCAACTCCTAATTATTCATTCGAATTCATATTACTATATTCTCTTATGGAAGACATATTTCTTGTTTGATCCTTGAAGTTTGTAGCTTCCTTTATTATCATCTCAACTTGGTATTAGAGTTATGGAAAGTAAACCCCTTCTCATATCAAAAATTTTAGTTATTGATAGAATTGATATTTTCATTTGCAAATTGATCTTGGCCATTTTTTACAATGCTTCAAAGGTTTATGAAGATGGATAGTTTTTTGAACAACCTCAAATAACTGAGGGAGGGGGAGGGGGGGTGAATCAGTTATCCAAAGTTATTTGTAAACTTCAACTATATCGGTAGTAAGATTAATTTAGATTGATAATTAAAGCGCTAATTATCATGAAAGTATAAAAGAAACACCATGCACATGAGCACCAAATTTGTGTGGAAAACCCAAGATGGGAAAAACCACAAAGAAGCTAATTCTCGTGAATATGAACATCAGTTAAGGTGACATCTGTTAAGGTGAGTTTTACAAATGTTCACTGTAGTTAAGGATCACTTTCGGTAGGATCACTCCCAGTCGGGCTAACTACCATAGATACAAAACAACTATCACAACATATACAAAAGTGATCTTACAAACAAGTTTCAAATTTTTGAAATTGCATTTGCACATGCATGGATTCAGTTCTGGCAAATAGCACTATTTCGATTAGCACAAGACCTCAACTGAGATCTCCCGTCAGTCTTCAACACACTTCTGCAAAAAAAATTTGACACCGCCTTTACTTTGTCTTTATTATTATCCTTTACACTCATTTTTTGCAAACTTTGTTATTCGATCATACTCACATCATACCACCTTCAACATGCGCTCTTCAAAACTCGCATTTTGGATCCATAAGATTTTATTTGTATATATACATATCCGATGAGTTAAAGCATATTTCATCCTAGTAAAATATATCAGATTGAATGCAAAATAAAAACTCTTCAGATATACAATGAAGATCAACATGCTAGCACCCAAACGAAAAGATAAGTCACACGTATGGAAAATTCATACCACGCTATTATAGAACCCAAAGATAGGCCTTAAACAGGATAATTGTTGGCATTTTGATGAAGATAATCCAAGTTTTGATCATATGCATGCTCCGTGGTGTTTTCATTTCTAGCAACACGATCTACTAGAGGTATGAGATCATATTTACCGATGGTGTTGAAGGATCAATTAATGAATTGTCTAAGTGTTTAGTCAACCGGGCAGAAGATAGTATACAAGGAACAAACAAATGGATTTGGAGTTGAAGATTGAGTTAAGGTGTGTGATCATACACTTAACATATACAAAGGCATATACTACTACAACTAGGATCACATCAGTTAGTTTGAATACTGGAGTATGTTATTGATGATTTAAGTGACACTGACAAAAGAATAGAGGACACGTTGACTCTGTTTGGCCAGATCAACTAACCGGTCACTTTAATATTATAAATGTTTGATTTACGACTTGATTAATGTTGTATTGACTTTATTGAGTTGACCAAGGTGTTTTGGCACCATCAGATTTGATTTTTATGTCGGTGGGTAAAACATTTTAGGGAAGAAGGACGACTTTGATAAAGTTGTTATAAAAGAAGCACGAATTTGAGATTTAGGGTTAAGAAGGTGATGTTGTTAGAATTTTTGAAATAACTTAGGGAAGTTATGTACTGAGAGGGGAGGGGTGAATCAATACCCTTAAAATTTTTAACCATACATGATATTCAATTACTGAGTTGAATACATTACATAAGATGAACATAAAGTAAATAACTCACATCATGAAATCTGCAACACATAACACAAATATTTTGGTCATGCAGAAATCCTTTGTTAGAGGAAAAAATTATTGTGAGGATGACACCCACAATCCTTCACTGCTGCAGTATAAAGGTTTCTCGGTTAGAGCTATAATGTTAGCTACTTATGGTAGCTTACCTAGTTAGGAGTAATATACTCGGTTAAGAGTACAAAAGACTTATTCAGTCTACCTTGTTAGAGGATTTTGCAATCTCTAATCTAAGATATGTACCTGGTTAAAGGATTTACAAAATATAAGACCTGTTAGGGCCTACCCACAAGCGGGATTTGTACTTCTTTGATTAAAAAAAAATTCACTACAAAATATCAGATAGAGATGCATCACTCGAATGTTGTCCAGACTCATTGTGCTCTATAACTTTGTTACTTTTCTCTACACTCGGTAGCTTAGTATCATAAGCTCTGCTTCATTCTGCATACCTCTCCTTTGATTCACTCTTTAACATCTTCATCATCTCTTCATCTTTAGCAACATCAGAAACAACTTCAACAACGTCAACTCTTTTCTCAATGTTCAAAATTGATCTCTTATACAAGTTTTAGGCGGTTAACTATGACTTAAGAAGTTAACCAGATCTATGACATCATGAATCAATGGTGGAGATTAAGTGATCATATCCAATAATGTGTTTGGAGTCCCAATGACTCACCTAAATTTTGTCTTGAAATCTATGAAACACTTCCTGCTAGGTGTCCATATACAATTTATTTAAATTCAAATGAAATGTCATCTCTGGAGTTCTCGGTAACATACTTGTGCTTACTCGGTAACTTTGTGCTCTCTTTTTGGTATTTATGAGTGCTCGGTAACTATCTTTGCATAACACACTATATGCAGATTTATCAGTGTTTGATAATTGTTCGGTGGCTATCTTGATTACCTTTACCGATTGTGTCTCCTTCGGTTACATTCACTGATAACATACTTTTCAGAAAACTAATGACAACAAAATCTCTTTAGGAGTAACATATGTTTTACGATGTGATAAGGGATTGTGATTGTGTGAAGTTGTTGGATTCTTAAGGAGGTGTTGTGATCAAAATTGAAGTGGGTCTATCAGACAGGAAGTGTCATTTTCAAATCAGTTATTCTTGGGTATTCTCAAGGCAAGCCTTAATAGGATTACAACTTAAATCGTTTAATAAGGTCACTCCTAATAGGGTGAGCAGGATCTTTAATAGGATATGAAGTGCAAATCCTCTAACAAAGTAACTCTCATAAGGAGTTTGAAATCCTTTAACAAGGTAGCTCTTAAGAGGACTTGTATTAGCTCTTAACTGGGCTTAAGATACTCTTAACTGAATATGCCCTTAACAAGATATTTGTAATTTCTCCTAACAGGGAAGATTTCTTTGGTGTACTAGTGAAATTTGTGGGTATCATCTAACATGTGGTTTTTTTTTCCCTCTAACAAGGGTTTCAACGGGAAAAATATTGTGTGTTGAGTCTACATTGTGTGAATGTTTTACTTGTTAAGTTTCTACATAGTATTTTCCTTTGCATGTTGGGTATTGTGGAATCTATTGGAGAAGAGTTTTAGATTTGTGGTTGCACTGACTCAGNCAGCCCCCCCCCCCCCCTCTCAATGCCTTCAAAGACTAACAATAACCATGTTACATAGCATAAGCACCAAAAGGAAAATATATTCTAGGGCCAATGGAAATGCCACAACCAAAACCATGTCTTGATCACCAAAAAGTTTAGTACCAACTGATGAGTATCATCGATAAGCGATGGTCCATAATTGATTACAATTATTATACCAAAACTCTCAATCGACTGCATGAATGACCAAATAACAAGGATACTTGGAAATAACCCTAAATAAAACAAACATCGACAACTTCAGCCACATAAAACTATAGATGTACCAAAAACATATACCACCATTACTAAACCAAGGATAAGCATCCACGACATACGATAATACATATAATAGATCAATTTTGTTCATCACTCGGAGCACATCCAACCGGTATGCACGTTTTGATATCAATGCCAACAATTCCAACAATAATATCTCAACATAGTTACCAAATTTGGGAGGTAGCAAATTTTCTTAAGAAGTTTGGATCAAATTTGATCTAGTTAATGTTCTTAGAAGGCCCAATAACCCTCTAAATGTTTGCCAAATCGACAATTTTGGACAACTTCGTCATGATCCATCAAAGGATTTTTCCATAGTACTAGTGATTGTACATATTCATAAAATATGTATGATATATAAAAACCTGCAACACAAGAAATTGCCTCTAGACCTATTTTTTTTGAAAAAAAATATCATTATTGAGTTGTTTTGGCACTATTTTTTGGGTAAAAATTAAGTCTTCTAAGACATGTTCTGTCAATTTTCCCTATTCGACCTATCAAGTACAAGTTTTTTTTTGTCAAAAGTATGTCAACAATTGGAAAAAATAAAATGAATTTTAATTTTTCAACCTAATTCTTGCAATTTTATTTTTGGGGTCGAAGAATATTCATCAATTAATACAAATATTTCCATATTAGTTATTTGCATTTTTATTGATGGAAACATCATTTTATAAAAACTAGTGATTATTTTATCAAATGTTGGAGGTCGTATTCAATTGTTTAATTAATAATTATGTCAAACCTGTCCTATCATGAGTCACGTCATTGACACCTTTTTTGGCATCGTTCTCACCACCATTTTATTTGAGCTTCCTAAGTCTTAGCACATGGAGCCAACTTCTCTAGCTCATATTAGACCTCTGCACACTTCTTTTGAGATTTCATACTTCGTGAAGAACCCTGTGTTGTGTTAAAGAAATATATCGCTATTTTTAGCAGTGCAGAAGAAATAATCTTAATTTGTGACTTCAATGCTTGGACAACTAATATTCAATTTATTCAGCTGAGCAGTGATGTAGGAGATGATAAAAACCCCTTATGACTAGGGTAAAATGAGGATAACCTTTGGAAAAGGTTATCACAAAATGGGAATGGGAGTGTATCATAGTTTGGGTCAAACTTGTTAGGCCTTTATAGGGTACATGGCATGGTTATATATAATGACATGAAGAATTGGCCAAGATCCAATAGTATTACTTGCAAGACTTATAATGGGAAAAACATAGTTGACTATGTTATACGTGTTAGTATTATTAGATCCAAGATTACTGAGGGGGGGAATCAGTAATCTAACAATTAAACATTTTCATAAATCATTCAACAACTTGCATTAATTTACATCCATTGCATGAATAAACAAACCAATGAATATAAACATCCACAACCATGTAACACAATAAAACTAATATTTTATCGTGTAAACCCAACTAGGAAAAACCATGTGTGGGGATGGCACCCATAAATAATTTTGCACTCTTATGAAGTATGTCTGGTTAAGAGCTTACAAATGCCTGGTTAAAAGCAAGAACCTGTTAGGAGACACCCAGTTAAGGGATTTACCTCTAGCCCTGTTAGGAGCTTTACCCTGTTAGGAGTAAACCTATTAAGGGATTTCAAACCCTAATTAAAGAGTCATCTGGTAAAGGATTTACAATTAAGACTTTTTAGGGTCTACCAGGTTAAGGGATTTATCTTGATGAAACTGTTAGGAATCAACAAGTGAAATTGATATAAGAAAATAACACTCCTCCTCTGTTAGTATAGATCTAGTTCAAGCTCAATCTCTTCTTTACATGAATACTATCCAAGCCCTACAAGTGCAAAACTACATTCATGATCTTTCTCTTCCACACACACTTCTCATAATACATCAAAATGATATATAAATCATTTTACAACTTAAGGTGGCAATACAACCTTAATTAAATTTGAATTTCATCTCAAATCTGCATTTATCTTACTCACTTTTATCAAACTATCAAAATTTACATGACATAACCTTCTATGCCATAGCCAACTACATTTAACCTTTGCAACCAAACAACAATTCACAGTATTATTCAAATGGAATAATTTACCTCTAGTCTACCTACCAGTAGCAATATCATCACCCTAGCTTCCAATTATTTTGCATATACCTCCTTTGAATTCCATTCTTCAACCCTTATCATTTAGCTGACCCACACTTAATAGATTATGTGTTATACCATCCAAAAAATAAACATCATCTGTATTACTCTTACCATTCAAAGAAATAGTGCATTTTCATTTGACCAAACAAGGTGTATTTTTACCAAACCTTACCACACCACAATGAAACTCATCAAGCTTAATGAACTTACTCTTGTCATCGGTCATGTGATGTGAACACCCATTGTCTATAATTCATTCATCATTGTGTCCCATGTGAGAAACTGGTGCCTTTTTACCTTTTGATGGATATTCTTTGATAGCAACAAATACAAACTCCTCTTCCTCATTATCTTATGATTCTTCATCAGTAACTCCTTCATCAACTGCAACATAGCATTGCTTCTTCCCTTTTCCCTTAAACTTTCTGAACTTATCCTTTTGTTCACCATTAGGACATCTACTAGCAATATGTCCAATCTTATTACATGAAAAATATTTCAATGGTAGCTTTCCTTTGTACTTACCAGTCCCTTTAGGTAATCTCTTTGCTAGTAGTGCTTTAATCTTTCCTTGTTTCCTTTCATCTTCCAAGATAGCTTCAAGTTCCTTGCTGTAACTTGACATGCAATCAAAATAATTCCTTATTCAATATAAGATAAGGTACTTACAATATATTCTTGTGCTTGAGTATTCTCTCATTGTTCCTTTAGTTGAATTGCAATGATATTTCTAGTAGAAGTGGTATACTTGTGTGTGACCTGCATCTAGTATTGTGATCCAATACCTTTTAGATATAACTTCATTCTGTCACTCCATACTAGGTAGTTGTATTTTGTGAACTTGGGAGGTCCTTCCTCATCATTAGATATTTTCCTCAAGTTGTTAGCCTTACAATAAAGAGGACCTGGTGTTACCCTAAATTTTGATAATTTAGAAGTCCCAATCCATTATCAAGAAGCATGTTTCTCCATAAAAAAAAGATCAAAGGAAGGAAGCTTTATGACATAAATAAATAGAACTAACTAATCAAAGCCTTCAAAAAATGTTGGAATTTAGACCTACTACAAAGATGATTTTAACAGAGGATAAAGATGGTCAAATTTTAAAAATATAAAAATGACCCAGTTCGGGAAATCAAATTTCCTATCTCCAGCAGAAATCTAAAAGTTAGGTAGTTATTTTTAGTTAGTTTATTGCTTTTTCAAAATAATTTGTAATAAGAGTTGTGCCTTTTCACCCTAAAAAGTTGTGAAAGCCACTCAAACACATATATATACATAATGTAAAATGTAAAGAGAGGGAATACAATAATACAATTTCACATATTTCGATAGTTTTGGGTCAACAACTATAACATGGACTTGGATGTACTATTTCTTTAAAATCAATAAAGATAAGTCTTTTTTCTTCATATATGCAATTGTTTCATTAATCATTTTATAATTAGTCCCTCGGATAAACCAATAGAACTTCTTCAAAGTGATATTTTGATGTGCACGCTTCTTGATTTGATTCAATATAGTTTATATTTTATTGGTTTTCTCATTTTGTATGGTTAAATTCTGTTGATTGAGGCCTCAATCAATTGGGCTGTCATCTGAGAAGTATTACCCTTTTGAAATATCTTTGAATTTGTTTTAGGTTGCATGTACATTCCATAACACCTTTGAAGTTATAAGTTTTCTTGTAAAATTGTCTCTGAGATTGAACATAAGATTGGAATGATAGTGACTCTATTGCCCATAGTTGATTAAGGCACTGGTCTTTATTGCTTATTTGGATTATAGTTATTTAGTTCATTGTTTATAGTTTTGTGATATCTTATCTATCTATTCATTTCAAATTACATACACATTTAACAAACATTCTTTCAACTACTTAAAGTATTTTAATTTACAGTTCATGATATATTACTTTCAGTTAGATTTCTTTCAAGTGCCTTGCCATACTTGAGAGACGAAAGTTTGAGTTCCATACACAAGTTATCTGCTATAAAAAGCCTATTCAGGTGAAGGTTCACCCGCCTTGGTCCTGCATAACCAGAAGTGTAGGGGAAGAGGATCATAATTGATCATTCTCGTTAGTTGGCCAAAAATAATTAGTTTTCTAAACATTGGATTGGCAAGTCCATAGGAAATCCAATTCAGCATTTTTGGGCACCAAAAAATTGGCGACTCCGTTGGGGACTTGTTCAAAAGAACATTTTTGTATTTTACCTAGAAGCTCTAGTGATATATTTAAGACTCTACTGGGAGAAAAGAACTCAGAAGATAGTAAGTATTTTCTTTCTGATAAGAAGGTGGCGACTCTATTAAGCAAAGCATTTCGGTTAGTGACTCTACTGAGGGAGAAGACTTTGAAGGAGATGGTGGATTGTTTTTTCAAATGTATCCATCATTTCAAAGAAATCCTTTTATTCCAGATGGTATCAGACCATTGGATCTTAGGAGATTTCAATGCATCCCAAATAAGTTATCCCCTAAAA
>MU228495.1:2470820-2487821 GCA_018584345.1 Thuja plicata | reverse complement strand
AAATTTTTTTCTCAATGCACCATGATAAGCAAGTTGATGGATCAGTACATACTCAGGGGGTACTAGATGAAGAAGATGATAAATTTCAAGAATCAAATAACGGAGATGAAATAGAACAACATACAAAATATGAACACGAAGAAGTTTAAGATGAAAGCTCTCATGGAGATATGCCTGAGTTCTCTATATCCTTGAATCCATTATTTGAAGAGTATTTTATATACAATCAAGTCCATCAACATCATGATAAAGATAGTGAGCCTAGTGATCATTTTGAAGATGATGAAACTCAAAATATATATGGGGAAGTGTATTCAGAAAGTGAGAGATGCATTATTTCATCCTATCAGCATAAGTTGTATCAAACATGTGAAGATGAGATGGAATCAAACAGACATAATGAGGAGAATGTGTTGAAGATTAGTTTTGAAAATTATCCGAGTATCCTATCTGATCAAATTCTTGATAAGAAGGAAGTTCCTGAATGTGAGTTATCTCAAAATCCTTTTTGTGAAAAGAAACAACATCTTGAGTATAGGGAAGATTGTGTATGTAAAGGCATCTAATCAGATGAGCTTAATCTAGTTACTTGTAGGGTTGATCAAATGCATGGGGATCTTCTATTTAGCAAGGGCTACAGTGCACCTACTTACTTTTCTAAAGGTAAAAAAAAGTCAAAGCGTGTTAATAAAGAAATGAATGTTGTCCATGAGAGTGGTGGCATCATATTCAGGAGATCCAAAGTATTACATGATCAAAATTATGTATTTGATAGAGGAAAGAAGCAGTGTTCATTTTTTTGGGGGCCTGGGGCCACCCAATTGAAATTTCCTATGAAATTTATTCATGAGACTATTGGTATAAAGATAAATCTTAAAGATGAGAACCAAATCACTTTGCATCAGATTAAGTGTGGATACTTGGTCTACTTCTCCAGAGATAGCTAGATTCTTGCTATGCTCGTAGGGAGCATACATCCCCAGAAAGAGCCACTGGTGGTACCCTAAATTTTGATAATTTAGAAGTCCCAATCCATTATCAAGAAGCATTTTTCTCCATAAAAAAAAAGATCAAAGGAAGGAAGCTTTATGACATAAATAAATAGAACTAACTAATCGAAGCCTTTAGAAAATGCTGGAATTTAGACCTACTACAAACATGATTTTGACAGAGGATAAAGATGGTCAAATTTTAAAAATCTAAAACTGACCCAGTTCGGGAAATCAAATTTCCTATCTCTAGCAGAAATATTAGCTTTTCACAACATGTTTTGGATTTTTGACCAAAGCTAAATCTGAAAGTTAGGTAGTTATTTTTTAGTTAGTTTATTGCTTTTTCAAAATAATTTGTAATAAGAGTTGTGTATTTTCACCCTAAAAAGGTGTGAAATCCACTCAAACACATACATATACATAATGTAAAATGTAAAGAGAGGGAATACAATAATACAATTTCACATATTTGGATAGTTTTGGATCAACAACTATAACATGGAATTGGATGTACTATTTCTTTAAAATCAATAAAGATAAGTCTTTTTTCTTCATATATGCAATTGTTTCATTAATCATTTTACAATTAGTCCCTCGGATAAACCAATAGAACTTCTTCAAAGTGATAGTTTGATGTGTATGCTTCTTGATTTGATTCAATATAGTTTATATTTTCAATTGGTTTTCTCATTTTGCATGGTTAAATTTTGTTGATTGAGGCCTCAGTCAATTGGGCTGCCATCTGAGAAGTATTACCCTTTTGAAATATCTTTGAATTTGTTTTAGGTTGCATGTACATTCCATAACACCTTTGAAGTGATAAGTTTTCTTGTAAAACTGTCTCTGAGATTGAACATAAGATTGGAATGATAGTGACTCTATTGCCCATAGTTGATTAAGGCACTGGTCTTTATTGCTTTTTGGATTATAGTTATTTAGTTCATTGTTTATAGTTTTGTGATATCTTATCTATCTGTTCATTTCAAATTACATACACATTTAACAAACATTCTTTCAATTGCTTAAAGTATTTCAATTTACAGTTCATGATATATTGCTTTCAGTTAGATTTCTTTCAAGTGCCTTGCCATACTTGAGAGACGAAATTTTGAGTTCCATACACAAGTTATCTGCTATAAAAAGCCTATTCAGGTGAAGGTTCACCCGCCTTGGTCCTGCAGAGCCAGAAGTGTAGGGGAAGAGGATCATAATCGATCATTCCCGTTAGTTGGCCAAAAACAATTGGTTTTCTAAACATTGGATTAGGAAGTCCATAGGAAATCCAATTGAACATTTTTGGGCACCAACAGGACCAATGCTCTGATACCAATTTTTAGTATTATTAGATCCAAAATTACTAAGAGGGTGGGGGGGGTGAATCAGTAATCTAACAATTAAAATTTTTCATAAATCATTCAACAACTTGCATAAATTAACATCCATTGCATGAATAAACAAACCAATGAAGATAAACATCCACATCCATGTAACACAATAACACAAATTTGTTTCTCGTGGAAACCCAACTGGGAAAAACTACATGTGGGGATGATGCCCACAAATAATTTTGCACTCTTTTGAAGTACACCTGGTTAAGAGCTTAGCCCTGTTAGGAGCTTACAAATGCCTAGTTAAAAGAAAGACCCTATTAGGAGCCACCCAGTTAAGGGATTTACCTCTAGCCCTATTAGAATCTTTACCATGTTAGGAGTAACCCTGTTAAGATATAAACTATAATTAAAGAGTCACCTGGTTAAAGGATTTACAAATTAGACCTGTTAAGGTCTACCCGGTTAAGGGATTTATCTTGATGAAAATGTTAGGAATCAACAAGTGAAAGTGATCTAAGAAAATATGAATCCTCCTCTGCTAGTATAGATCTAGTTCAAGCTCAATCTCCTCTTTACATGTAGACTATCTAAACCATATGATCACACAACTACATTCATGATCTTTCTCTTCCGCACACACTTCTCATAATACATCAAAATGATATATAAACCATTTTACAACATAAGGCAGAAAAAAACCTTAATTATATTTGAATTTCATCTCAAATATGCCAAAACATATTACCAAAACCAAATCCATCAATAACAAGATCCGTTTGATCGCCAATACAATCCACACATTGATTTGACAAAGAAAATTCAACTACACCACACTTTCCAATGTTCTTGCACAAATTCAAGAAAATCGATCATATCGATCATAAAAATGCCAACTCATCAATCCACTTTAATCTACAACATCGCTACGATCCCTGGAACACATAACCACTCACCACAACATGATACATCATCACTGGTTGAGGATCTCATTGATTATTCTAAGAACTTCTTTTACATTTCATTGAATGATCTTTTGTCCATTGAAGCTTGGTCTTTCGATCACCATCATGATGAGGTCATAACAACAACCCCATAACATATTCAATAACATATCCTAAACCAAAACACCTGAATACTAACCTATTTGACACAATCATCAAATCATTCCTCCTTGGCTACATCTTGTTCTTCTTTTTGACCTATCAACCTTCAATAAATGATACGTCATACCATACATATGATAAACCTATGTAGTCGTAGATACAACATATAGAGACTTCACTTAGTCTTCCATTATGATCACACACACCAAATATTACCACAACTCTGGATCCAACCTCTTGAACAAACATCAACATAACAGGCACACTGTCAACCAACAAACACTAAGTTGACATCAATGACAACATCGTAACTGATCAACCTATCATCAAATCTGCATCAAAGATATACCATAACATACTCAACTTATCTTTGCATCAGTAATGCCAATGATATGCTCTCAAAGCTCTATTCTAAAGTTGTTGATCTTCAACATTGAGAGATGTCCTATGGAACTGAAGTCTAATTGCATACCTCTTTTTATCACGTTTGGCATAAACACAAAAGGCCTACAAGAAAATAAGGTCCAACAAAATCATAAGAAGGTTTCTATGCAAGGTAAAATTCTTAAAAATTAAGAAAACCAATAGATGTTCAATCTTTCTCTTAAAAAGCACCTCAAGTTGGATAAAAATAGTGTAGAAGGCAAGGAAAATGAAGGAGAAAAAGTGCATATTTGCAATAGTATGTTGATCCCTTTAATTTAGAAGGCCTTAAAGGAGTGTAAGAGATCAAGACATTTGAAGAAGGTTTCAAACTGTTTTCTTGCAACCTTTGGTATTATGAAGAGTGTAAGGCTGCAAAAAAATCCCTTAAAGAGAAGGATTTGGACAAAGAAGGCAAAAAAACATACAAGCATTTGATAAAAAAAATGAAAGTTATGTAATTTCAAGAAGGAATGGATTAATTACTTTGAGGAAGTACAATGCCAAAGGTTTTTGGAGGAGCTACAAAAAAGGAGAAAACATATAGAAATAATATCACATGTGTCCAATGGTTAGAATATGTGAAACTCCAATACGAATGGACAAATGAGAAAAGTAACACACCCACAATTGAAACTTGAGTTGAGCTATTTTCAATGGTTGACATAAAACAAGGTATAAATAATTTTGTAAATAGAGGAGCACAAGATATTGATGGTTTATGGGCATAATTTTAAAGTGGGTGGTTGATATCTTATCTCCACATATCAAGAAGATATTTAACAAAGTTAACAAAAACGTCTTCCCAAATGAATGGACAACTAGTGTTGTTATTCCTCTTCACAAAAGTGAACACTTCAATAATACTTCTAATTACCATACTATTATGGTCAACCCTCTTCATGAAAATATTTTTGGGAGCATGTTGGAACATGGAATTAGTATTGGGAATAAAAGGAGGGGAAAAGGGCTAGAGGGTAGGCTAGTTTTAGGCCTAAACACTCTACTATTGACCATTGCATAACTCTAAGACATTTCATTAAAAAAATTTGGGACAACTAAGGTGGAGAAGATTTTTCTGCTTTGTTGAATTTTAAAAATCTTTTGACATCATTTCTACAGATAGGTTATGGCACAAAATGGAATAACTTGGAGTTCCAAAGGAGTTTAGAGTTGTTTTTCATAAACTATATCAGCAAATGAGAGATAAATTTAGAACTAAAGAGTGTATGTCTAAGTCCTTCGGTAGTGACATTGAGGTCAAATAGCAGTGTCATTTACCCCTTATATTGTTTGGTTTATATATTAACAAACTTGAAAAGTGGTTAAGAAATACCATGGGAGAAGGTGTCCAATTATCAGGATACATAATGAAGTTACTTTCATATGTAGATGATCTTATTCTTATTGGAAAACCCAAACAAGGTTTGAAAGAGCATCTAAAAATTCTTGAGATTTTTTTGTCAATAACTTGGGATGCAAGTGAATATCATCAAGACCAAAGTCATGGTATTCTATTTGAAAAAAAAAGTAGCACATTAATTTGATCTTTGAGGACATTTTTGTTATACTTTAAGGATCACACACAACTAAGAGTGGGGTGAATCAGTTGCGCCATAATATCATCAACCTTAAACCAACTTATAAACTTTAATATCATATTTGAATGATAAACATAAAAGCAAGATCATAACACAGTAACCAACACATAACACCAAGAATTTCGATGTGGATGATGACATGTAACCGATTGAATGTTTGAAAATGTTAAGTTGATCACCAAAATGCGGAAAGATAATGCAAGACATTAAATCAGTTAATGGATTGTATTGCCATTGATGTCAACTTGATATAATCTAATTGATTATAATCAAAGTGTCAAATACTTCAGAGAATCAGAGAGAAAAAAAATTATGCTTTCAGTAATGCATAAAAGACAAGAATTCACTAAGTGAATACAAACACCGACGGCTAGTGGAACCCAACAGACAGAGATCACCAAAAGTGAAGTCACAGTGATGCACGAGCAAAGAAACTAAAAAGAATTACCGACGGGCAGAATTAGAGTGTTAACTGAAGAGCAGAACATAGCAGTGAAGCCCGAGGAGAACTGAAGTGTTGATCAAATCTATCAAAGAGTTAAAACACCAAAGTTAATTGGAGTTCAGAAACAACAAAATATCTAGCTGGCAGAGCTAAATATAGACTTAACTAGTTGTTATCATTGTTTTTATTGACAAGATAAAGCCAGAGATAAGTAAAAGATAAAAATTTGTTTTATCCAGTTATCAAAGAGTTTTCTAGGAGATAAAACATGAGTAAATATTTAAATCAAGATCGGCGAGAATTATGGATCACGCCAAGGTCAAGAAAATCAAGAACCTAGAAACGGTGATATCATGTCTATAAAGAGACAACTTAATTCATTATGAATTAAGGGGAGTGAATGAAAAAAAGGACGTTGAAGAGAAATTGATGAAGAACAACTTCATACAGTCCTGATCAATCAAGTTGAGGAAAGAGCTAAAGATTTATACGGACATCGAGCAACAGAGCATAGCATCACCGAGCAGAAAAAAAGTGGAGCAAAGGTATTGAAAATATATATTGATCAGAATGGTTTAATGAGATTACAATAGATCTAAAAATCTACAAGTATAAGTTGTATATGTGAATAGATCATATTGTTTCAGTTTAACCATTGATTCAGAAAGTCTATTAACCAAGAAGGATTTAAAGATCCTTTCTAGATTGAGATACATCCCAAGGAGTATCAAAAAGTTTGATCATGAAGATAGCATGAGATGCCATATACCATTTGACAAACTAGGGTTTGGTCATAGAAGGTAGCATAGAGATGGTTGATATCAAGTGACAAACTAATATTTTAAATCCTCTAACAAGGTCACACCTAACAGTGTGTCTGTAACCTTTAATAGGGTTGGCTCTTCACCGAGCTCACTTTAGAAAAGTGAAAAATTTGGGTTATCAGGCCCAAGTGGTTTTTCCCTTAACAGGGTTTCCACATTAAAAATCGATGTGTCAATGTGTTTATGAGTCATTACTTTAGTGTTTTTCATTACACATAGATAATCTGGATTGATCGGTATCCTCTAAGTAATTTACTAATTTTTGGTAAATTGAAAGACTGTAATTTGGTAAACATTCAGAATAAGGTTTAACAGAGCACTCCAAGCAGTAGTTATTTGATAAGTATATTTGAAGGCATTCATCTTATAGGACTGAAGATAACTAGAGGCTTAACATTGTGGTACTAAGTTTTTTTGGGGGTTGATTTATTAGAATATTTTTGAGGCCACCAATTCACCCCCCCCCCCTCTCAGTTACTACTAACAATTGGTTTCAGAGCTTGTGTGCTTAGAAAGGGAGTTTAACAACTCAAGAAAAAGATCACAAGATGAACAAACGAGATGTGCCCAAGTTGAATAAAGTCAAATTTGCATCATGGCAGAGCAGAATAAGACTCCACCTATTAGGTATTGGTAATGATGTTACTCAACACCTTGATACTAAATATGTGTTGCCTACATGACCTCATACTCTTGATCAATTAAGAGAAAAACATGAGCATAATTGCATGATGATAGAACTTGCCTCATCACTCTCTGATGCTGAGTTTGAAGATGTCAAACCTACACCTCTGCAAAGCAAATGTGGGATAAGTTGAAGCTCGTACATGGGGGAGATGCTAATGTACTAAGAGCCAAGGTAGAAAGCCTAAGAGGGAGGTTTGATGACCTAAGGATGAAAGAAGGAGAAAATATCACTCAGTATAGCTGCAGAATCAAAGAGGTAGTCAATGCTATCTGAGGAGTTGGAGGTGTACTTTAAGAAGAGACAGTGGTAAGTAAAATCTTAAGAACCTTACTGCTTGTATATGCTATTAGAGTTTCTGTTATTCAAGAAATGAGAGCAGTTGCAAACAATATAGTTACTCTAGATAGTCTGATTGGTAGACTAATTTCATTTGAGATGAATAACTTTGATAATAGTGTATTACCATCTATAGAATTTGCATTCAAATCTTCTTTGAAAATAATTAATTCAAGTCATAAACACACTATTAGGAATGACAGTGACAGTGATAATGAGGATCAAGGACTTGATGAGATTGAAGCACTAATGACAAGAATATTGTAGAGAGGAAAAGGTATATACAAAGGTAAATTACCACTTGTATGTTTTAATTGTAAAGAGGTTGGACACTTTGCTGCAAGATGTCCTAACATGAGAAAAGATGACAAAGTAATGATAGATCATATGAGAAGAAATTTGATAGAGGTGATAACAAAGATTACCAAAGTAATCGACAATCTGACAAAAGAGATACCCAAGACTACAAGGACAAAGGAAAGAAAGCTTGTTACCTAGCTGAGAACAGAGCTGATGACACTGACACTGAATCTGAAGAAGACATTGAGATGGTATTTGTAGCCATGAAAGATGACTCGGGCAAAGAAGTAGAAACTGTACTCATATCTAAAGTTAGTAAGAATGATGTTTGGATCATAGATAGTGGTTTCACTATCCACATGACCGGTGATAAACAAAATTTTAAAAATTTTGAATACTATAATGGTGGTTCAGTAAGAATGGTAATGACACACCTTGTCCAGTTGAAGGTAAAGGAACCATAATGTTGAATAACCTGATCAAATGTGAAAATGCTTGTACTAGGTAAAAGGACTAAATTATAATATGTTAAGTCTTTCACAACTGGACAATACAATTCACCGAGTAGCATTTGAAAATAAGAAGTCAAAGATCTTCAATGAATCAGGAAGGTTGAAGGAACTAGTGAGCAGACAAAAGGTAACCTTTTCTATCTTGATGACATTAACACCACTTGTTTGATGGCTAGAAACAAAGACATATGGTTGTGTCAAAAAAGACTGTGTCGTGTGAATTTTGACAACGTGACAAAGATAAGCAATAAAAGGAATTTCAGAGGCTTATCGAGCATGACAAAGCCTGAGCATATCATGTGCAAGAATTGTCAAAAAGGTAATATGAAAAAGTCTAGCTTCAAAAGTAAAACCCATACATCTAATGCAATTATAGAATTAGTCCATACTGATCTATGTGGACCCATGAGGACAAAGAGTTACTATGGAGATAGGTATTTCATTCTCTTTGTTGATGATTATTCTAGAATGATGATAGTTATGTTCTTAAAAGATAAATCAGGAGCATTTAAGATGTTTAAATGGTACAAGGCTATGGTAGAAAAAAAAAGTGATAAGAAATTGAAATGCTTAAGGTCAGGTAGAGGAGGGGAATTTATTTTAGATGAATTCGCTAACTATTGCAATGAGCATGGAATTAAAAGACAGGTTTCTGCACCGAGAACACCATAGAAAAATGGAATTTCTCAGAGGAGAAACAGATCAATTGTTGACTGTGCAAGAACATTGATGATTGAGAAAAGCATCACTCAAAATTTATAGAGGGAATATGTCAGTACTTCTATCTACACATTGAATAAAGTACAATTGACAAAGGACACAAAGAAGACACCCTATGAGCTTTTTTATGGTTACACACCCAATGTAAGTTACTTTAGAATCCTTGGTAGTCAATGTTATATTTTGAAGGATGGTAGAAATGGAAAGCTTGACTCCAAAAGTGATGAAGGTATCTTTCTATGGTATTCCACCAAAATCAAGGCTTATAAATGTCTTAACAAGTCATCTAACAAGATCATTGAAAGTGAAAATATAAAGATAGATGAATTTGTAGAAAAAGAATGATAAGGAAAGCAGAAGAGAACTAGAGGACTACAACAAGCTTGTTTATACTGAACCTGATACTCTACCTAAGAAATAATGTATCACTCCCAAGCAACAGAACATTGCACCCGAGCATCAGGTTGCAATTACCAAAATTCAGGATAATACTCAAGATGATGTACCAAGTGATGGAGATCATAATGAAGGTCAAGAAGATGATCAGAATGATGGACAAAGAGTTGAACTGAAACTTTCCAAGTATATTAGAAGACATCATCCACATAATCAAATCATAGGAGACAAGAAGGCTAGAATGAGAACAAGAAGTAAGTTACTAAACACTAGATGTTTACTTTGTATTTTGAGCCTAAATTTGTTAATATTGCACTTGAAAATGAAGAATGGGTAAGTGTTATGAATGAAGAAATAGAGAAGATAGAGAAGAATAGTACATGGACATTAGTATCGAGACCAGATGACAAGAATGTTATCGGTACCAAATAGATATCCAGAAACAAGCTGAATGAGAATGGAGAAGTCACAAGAAACAAAGCAAGATTAGTATGCAAGGGGTATGCACAAGAAGAAGGTATTGATTATGGTGAAACCTTTGCACCCATTTCTAGACTAGAAGGAGTTAGAATCTTACTTTCTTATGTTGCATTCAAATGATTCAAGGTATACCAGATGGATGTCAAATCTGCATTCCTAAATGGAATACTTGAAGAAGAGGTATATATTGAACAACCACAAGGGTTTATTGATCCAGACAAGAGAAACATGGTATGTAGACTACATAAAGCCTTGTGTGGATTGAAACAAGCACCTAGAGCCTGATATGAAAGAATTCACTCCTATCTCATTAGCATTGAATCTGTAAGAACAAGTAAAAATAACAATTTGTTCTTAAAAGGAGATACTGATGGTAATGTTCTGATTGCTGAAATGTTTGTTGATGATATCATTTTTGGGGGAAATGAAATGTTATGCAAATCCCTTTCTAATGAAATGAGAAAAGAATTTTAAATGTCTATGTTTGGGGAGATCAAATTCTTTCTTGGTCTACAGATTCTTCAACAAGATGCAGGCATATACATCACTCAGTCCAAATACATCAAGGAAGTGTTGAAGATATTCAAGATGGAAGATTCCAAACTAGTTGGAACACCTATGGCTACCAGATGTAAGATGACAAAAAAAGATAAATAAAATGAGGTAAATCAGACCTTGTATAGATCAATGATTGGCAAGCTAATGTAGTTCATACCAGACCAGATATAGTACATGCAGTTGGAATAGTTGCAAGATTCTCTGCTAATCCCAAATAATCACATATGACTATTGTCAAGAGAATTTTGAGATATCTGAAGAACACCAAGGACTATGGCTTATGGTATAAAAGAGAAGGAAAATTTGAGCTACAAGTCTATATAGATGTTGATTAGGCTAGGAACATTTATGACCGAAAGAGCACAACTGGAGGAGCATTCTTCATGGGTGACAGACTTGTCACATGGATTAGCAAGAAGCAAGGATACATCTCTCAATCTACTATAGAAGCAGAGTATGTGGCTACTGCTATAAATTGCTCCAATATTGCATGGATCAAACAGTTGTTGGAAGGTATGAATATGAAGATTCTTGAACTAGTGATTATCTATTGTGATAATACCAGTGCAATTAACATTTCTAAGAATCCACTCATGCATGCTAAGACTAATCACATTGCTATCAAGTATCACTATCTAAGAGAACAAGTGAAAGTAAAGGAGGTGATATAGGAATATGTTCAATCAAAGGAACAATTAGCTAATATATTCACCAAGTCATTATCGAAAGATACATTTGAGTACCTGAGACAGAGACTAGGGGTCTAACCCTTGTCTATCGGTCAGTAAGCAGACTAAGATGCTGCATCAACCTACACACAATTAGAAGATCATTCATGTTGATACAAGCACCAAGATAGACAACAACAAATACATTTGTACATAACAAAGTACAAATCCACACCGAACACCAGAGTTAATGTATTGTTGATGGATAGGGAAATTCAAGGAATATATTATATAAAGGGATGAAAGATGATATAGAAGATAATTTTTTGGCATTTTTGTCAAAGGGAGAGATGATCTCATTATTATAAGGGAGAGATGATCTCATGAAAATATTATATCAGTATCCATGAAGAGAAGTTCCTAATAATCAAAAGGAAAAGTTAATGTTTATCAACAGGGAGAGATTACATATGAAATATCCATCTAAGGGAAAGAAGTAACAAAGGGAGTAATTGTTGTCAAAGGAAAAAGAGATTATCAAGAAGAGGAATAGTCAAGGAAAAGCACATATCAGAAAAGAGACATAAGCTGCTACATCTATCCAGTGAATGGATTGAAGATTGAAGAAACCACTCTACAAGAAACAAATCTAAGCTCTATGAGCTTATCGAGAACCAGACATTTGTAATAGTTACAATAGGAAAGATTGACGAAACTGTTATATTTCATATTGTATTAGTAATAGTATAGTATGATAATGTAGTTTGTTGCCATCAATGCCAAAGGGAGACATTGTTGACATGTAACTGATTGAATGTTTGAAGATGTTAAGTTGATCACCGAAATGCAGAAAGGTAATGCAAGACATTAAATCAATTAATGGATTGTATTGTCATTGATGTCAACTTGATATAATATAATCGGTTATAATCAAAGTGTCAAAGACTTCAGAGAGAAAAAAATTATGCTTTTAGTAATGCATAAAAGACAAGCGTTCACTAAGTGACTACAAACATTGATGGCTAGTGGAACCCAACAGACAAAGATCATCAAAAGTGAAGTCAAAGTGATGCCCAAGCAAAGAAACTGAC
Source organism: Thuja plicata (assembly GCA_018584345.1). Taxonomy (NCBI): domain Eukaryota; kingdom Viridiplantae; phylum Streptophyta; class Pinopsida; order Cupressales; family Cupressaceae; genus Thuja; species Thuja plicata. Next base: position 2,475,353 of record MU228495.1, on the reverse strand, counting down.
AAGCATTACCAATGCCAAAATTACAGTGTTAACCGATGAGCATAACATAGCAGTGAAGCACGAGGAGAACTAAAGTGTTGACCAAAGCTATGAAAGAGTTAAAACACCGAAGTTAACTGGAGTTCAAAAATGACAAAATATCTAGCTGGCAGAGCTAACGATGGACTTAACTGGTTGTTATCATTTTTTTTATTAACAAGATAAAGATAGAGATAAGTAAAAGATAAAAATTCATTTTATCCAGTTGTCAAAGAGTTTTCTATGAGATAAAATAGGAGTGAAGATTTAAATCAAGATTGGCAAAAACTGTGTATCACGCCAAGGTTAAGAAAATCAAGAACCTAGAAACGGTGATATCGTGTCTATAAAGAGACAACTTAATTCATTATGAATTAAGGGGAGTGAATAAAAAAGAGGATGCTAGAGAGAAACTAATGAAGAAAAACTTCATACAGTCTTGATCAATCAAGTTGAGGAAAGAGATACAAATTTATGCGGACACCGAGCAACAAAGCATAGCATCGCCAAGTAGAAACAAAAGTGGAGCAAAGGTATTGAAAATATATATTAATCAGAATGGTTTAATGAACTTACAATAGATTTGAAAATCCACAAGTATAAGTTGTATATGTGAACAAATCATACTATTTCAGTTTAACTATTGATTCAGAAAGTCCCTTAACCGAGTAGGATTTAAAGATCCTTTCTATATTGAGATACATCCCAAGGAGTATCAAAAAGTTTGATCGTGAATATAGCATGAGATGTCAGATACCATTTGACAAACCAGGGTTTGGTCATAGAAGGTAGCATAGAGATGCTCGATATCAAGTGACAAACTAATCTTTTAAATCCTCTAACAAGGTCACACCTAACAGTGTGTTTGTATCCTTTAACAAGGTTGGCTCTTCATCGAGCTCACTTTAGAAGAGTGAAAATTTTGGGTTACCGGTCCCAAGTGGTTTTTCCCTTAATAGGATTTCCATGTTAAAAATCTATGTGTCAATGTGTTTATGATTCATTACTTTAGTGTTTTTCATTACACATAGCTAATCTGGATTGATCGGTATACTCTAAGTAATTTACTATTTTTTGGTAAATTGAAAGACTGCTATTTGGTAAACATTAAGAATAAGGTTTAACAGAGAACTCCAAGCAGTAGTTATTTGATAAGTATATTTGAAGGCATTCATCTTATAGGACTGAAGATAACTAGAGGCTTAACATTGTGGTACTGAGTTTTTTTTTGGGTTGATTTATTGGAATATTTTTGAGGCCACTGATTCACCCCCCCCCCCCCCCTTNATTCCCCCCCCCCCCCCCTCTTAGTTATTACTAACAATGTAAACCCTGTTAGGGAAAAAACCACGATGGGGATCAAACAAAGAAGATGAAAGTACTCTTTTAAAAGTACTATAGCATGTTAGGAGTATTACAAAGGGGAATGCACATGCATTCAGGCACACTACCTAGAGCTCACTGCTCAAATACAAAAAAGGATCTCAATCCTAAGGAAAGATCACTTCCTTACAACAATCTCTGATTACAAATCATAGAGGACATAGTTTCCAAACTCATGAACTCACAAACAACATCTTTGATATGCCAAAATAGTTCCAATGAAGTGCAATAATCTTTTCCTTAATTGTAGATTCCACTCATACCTCTTCACACAACATTTGTACTTTGTTGCTCATCCTCTCTTACTTTCACAATTACAAATGATTACATATATATACACATTACATCAATTTATTTCAACTAGGTAAGCTAGGGACCTAATTGAAAAACATTAATTCATTACATCTCAATACTCAATGTGATCCATTGAATGTCATTTAAGACATATCAATGATCTATAACAACATCTTCAAACATGCTCCAGATTCATAGATTACACCACAATCCTTCACAACACACTACATCACCAAGTCAGCCAAGAACACATAATAACGTCAACATGATCCATTGAATCTAATCACATAATCTGATATGAGCCAAAAAATGAATAGAACATGATCTATAAACATTAGCAAGCAACATGAAATACCAAGACATCAATATGATCATCTCTATCATAAAATTTATACACTTCTCTTCTTTATTCATCGGGAACACTAATCAAAAACCAATGTCATAAAGAAAATTAGATTTCCAGCATCCAAATCACAAACCACTCGATCTGAGGACACACATCTATGTCTTAAACTCATCACTGGGTTAGCAACCAAGAATATTGCATAACCGATCCACACCGATCGAAATACTGAAACACTGTCACAGTCTGAACAACCAAAATAGTAGTCTCTGATAAATCCATCATAACTCTCTCAAATCATCATGTGATCCTTTTCTACTTGAACAAGATCAAGTAAAGACATCCTTGGACACAACTGAATGATCATAGCATTAGATCTTTAATACAGTAACAACACTGATCAAATCATCTCATTGATAAAACCAGGAACATTGTCTTCAATAGTAGGAATATGTTGACATCAATGACAAAATATTAATGTTAGCACATATATGCACAATCTGAACAACATCCCAACAATCTCCAATAATCTACCCCTTTGGCATTTATGGAAACATATGATTTGAAAAACAAAATCAAGGTACAAAGAAACAATATCAACAATAATACCAGTAATATCCACAATATGACATACTTGTTTTACAATCTCTCCCCAACATGATTATTTTTCACATGAATATCTTTCCCCTTTAAAATCAATGACAAATTCACATGTATGTACTAAGTCATAGAGGCCAAAATTTTGAACAAAACATCTCTGAACAACATACCTCATGAACTAGTCATGAAACATTCACTGCTTACTACTCCCACTAATGAGTGGTGATGAAAACATCAATCCAAAAGAATGAAATATTTTTAAGCATAGTGGACTGATGCATCTCTATGCATCTCTAGCTCTAATAAGGAGGGGCAATTACCCCAAGCTTAGCTCGAAGATACTCAAATAAATCATTTGGCAAGGGCTTCATGAATATATCTTCAATCTGATATTTAGTAGACACATACTCCAATCTCACTTCTTTCTCATTGACTTAACCTCTCAAGAAATGATATTTGATATAAATATTCTTTGTCTTTGAATGCAACACAAGGTTCTTTGAAATATTGATAGCACTTGAATCATCACAATAGATAGTAATAGGCTCATCAATAGTCACTTGTATATCTTTCAACATTCGCTTCATCCATATTAATTGTGTGCAATTAGTAGCAGTAGTGTTATGAATCATAAAAAGTAGAGAAAATGAAAGAATCCAAGTATGAGTGCATGAAGGAAGTTACCAAGATCACCAAGAGAGAGAGATAGAGATAGATAAATTGCTCCAAAGTATCAACCCAAAAGATCTCCAAAGTACTCCAACAACAACAAGAACTCAAAGATTTTTGAAAGGGGAAAAGCAAAGAAAAATCCCTTGTGTATTATGAACGAGGCTCAAAGCCTAAAGAAGAAGAGAGAAATGGAGCACAAATCTCATTACAATATGGAAGCAAGAATGAGAAATGAAGGAGAATTGAAAGAATAGAGAATATTATTAAAGCAAGTGTGTGAGAGGCATCTCTTAAGTAGATATGAGTGGAGGAGTTTGCATGTAACTCCCATATTCTATGAACGCCACATTCATATTGTGTGTGTGACAAATGTGAGATTCCTCTTAAGGAGGAATATCTATTTTCCTTGTTAAAGGAAATACAAAATAGTGACATGTCCTACTTGGACTAGAGGATAAATACAAATAAGGATACCTTGGTTTATCCTTTAAATACATATTTTCAACCAAGGAAAGATTAATTCTAACAAGTATCAACATACCCAGCTTCAATAGTAGATTGTGATATACAATTTTTTTTTTACTTGCCCATGAAACTAATCTCTTACCCAAGAATAATGCTCCTCCCCTTGTGCTCTTTCTATCATCCACATTACTTGCCCAATCTACTATAGGATTTGAGAGACAAATCCACAGAACCCGAAGAACACCTGCATGCAAGAACCTGTTACAAAAGAGAAGCAGAAACAGGGAAAGAGAAGAACTCAGAGGTTGCTTAGAAAGTGAGAGAAAAATTATAATTTGAATTAATAAAAAGGAAACTACAAATTTCAACCTATAAAGGTGAATGAAACCCTAAAAACTAGAAAAGCTAGGTTTGCACATTAATAATTAATATAAATATTAATTATAATGCACCTAAGAGATAGCTTAAGTAAACTAGAGTAATATACAACTTAATCAATTAAATCAAAGTGATCTAATTAATAAGTGTAAATAGATAATTACTCTAACACCCCCCTAAAGCGAAGCTCAGGAGATAAGCTAACCTAGTACAGCTATGAAAGCAGGAAAAGATGGGTCCCGGCAACAAGGCTTGATTAGGTACCCAAGCACAACCAAATCTCTGTAAAGTGGAGAAATAGAGAAAACCACATGGGAAAAACCCTACTCCAAGAAGAGATAGAAGAAAATGCAGAAAAGAATGGCTCAAGAGACTCTCTC
>MU228495.1:2387014-2468668 GCA_018584345.1 Thuja plicata | reverse complement strand
TAAAGAAATCAATGCACCCCCCCCCCCACAATGTATAATTCTATCCTCCCGTACAGCAAAAGACAACTATAGAAAGCATAAAAAAATGAGAAGAAAACCTGTAACCAGATGCAGAGATGGAGGAAAAAAAAGTCTAAACTTCAATGCCAAAAATGAGAGATCAAATGGCCAAATCAAAAATCAAGACTAGCACCATTGCATCTGGCTCAAAAACACCTTTTCGACGATATTTTATTTTTCAAAAATGGACACCGTATGCACAAGTTACGGCCAAAAAACCAACTGCTCCTCTAAAAATGAGCTCACTGGAAAAAACCAATCACGGGAAAAAATTTGACGGTCAAATGACCGTCACAAACACCGGGAAAAAATTGACGGTCATCTGCCCATCGCATGCCCGTCTTGCCGAAAAAAAATTCGTCGCTGGGAAAGGTCGAAAAGCCGCCAAAAAAAATTGAAAAAGGGCCAGAAAAAAAGTCTGGCAGGGTGACGTCACCGCTGAGTGTGCTGGTGGTGGGTGGTGGTGACTGGTGGTGGGCCGCCAGTGGAGGTGGAGGCCGAGCGGCTCCCGAGTGGTTCCCGGGCAGCAGCACCGATGAGAGTAGCTCCGGTGACCGGTGGCCGGCGCGCTGGCTGGGGGCGGGCGCGGGCTGGGCCGGGCCGGGGTGGTGCGGGGGTGCGCACTCTGGTTGCACTTTGGCTGCACTGTGCAGGGTTTAAAAAACCCTTAAAAATCAATTTTTTTAAAAAAAAAAATTTGTCTCGATTTTCGCATCGTACGGCTTAGGAGGGAGAAAAAATTTCTCTAGGGTCAATGTGACCAAAACCAACAAACTTTATATGATTTTTGACTCTTCAGGGCCTTCTGAGCGCAATGGTGGAGTCTATTTTGGCTCAAAGTACTCTATAAAATAGTGCCTCCTCCAAAATGAAGGAAAAGACTTAGAGAAGTTGTGGCTTTCGACGGTAAATCACAACTTCAAAAACCCTCAGACCAGGCAGCAGCAGGGAAGCTCTGATACCATGTAGGATTTGAGAGACAAATCCATAGAACCCGAAGAACACCTGCATGCAAGAACCTGTTACAGAAGAGAAGTAGAAAGAGGGAAAGAGAAGAACTCAGAAGTTGCTTAGAAAGTGAGAGGGAAATTATAATCTGAATTAATGAAAAGGAAACTACAAAGTTTAACCTATAAAGGTGAACAAAATCCTAAAAACTAGAAAAGCTAGGTTTGCATATTAATAATTAATATAAATATTAATTATAATGCACCTAAGATATAGCTTAAGTAAACTAGAGTAATAGACAACTTAATTAATTAAATCAAAGTGATCTAATTAATAAGTGTAAATAGATAATTACTCTAACATCTGCATCAATAAATAAACTCAATGTAAAATCATTATCCTTACCATACTATAGGCCATAATCAGTTATTCCTTTCAAGTATCAGAATATCCTCTTAACAGTAATAACATGTGATTCATTCAGTTCTGCTTGAAATCTAGCAACGATGCAAACAACATTCATAATATCTAGTCTAGTTTGTGTCAAGTATAACAATCCACCAATCATTGATATGTATCTTGTCTGATTTACATTTGGTGTATCATCAATCTTTGTCAACTTGCAACCAGTAATCAAAGGTGTACCAACAGGTTTTGAATCATCCATACCAAATTTATTCAACAATTCTTTCACATACTTAGACTGAGAAATGAAAATACCTTTATCTGTTTGTGTAATTTGCAATCCAAGAAAGAATTTTGTGTAATTTGCAATCCAAGAAAGAATTTCATCTCACCTATCATAGACCTATCAAATTCCTTATGCATCTCATTAGAAATTTCTTCACTCAACTTGTCATTTCCACAAGAAATGATATCATCCACAAAGAATTCAAAAATCAAAATGTTATCATTTAAAACTTTGAAGTACAAATTACTGTCAATAGTACCCTTATTGAAATCAATCTTCAATATATACTTATCTAACCATTCATACTAGGCTCTAGAGGCTTATTTCAATCCATATAATTCTTTCTTCAATCATCAAACCATGTCATCTTTACCAGACAAAGGAAAACCATTTGATTGCACAGTGTATACTTCTTCTTCCAACTCTCCATTCAAGAATGCGGAATTAACATCCATCTAATATACCTTGAAATTTTTGTAAGTAGCATATGCAAGAAAGATTCTAACAACTTAAATTATACTAACAGGAAAAAATGTCTCCTCCAAATCTATACCTTCCATATGAGAATATCCCTTACAAACAAGTTTGGATTTTTTCTGAACCACTTCAACATCTTCATTCAATTTGTTTTTGAATACCCATTTAGTACCGATCACATTCTTGTCTACAGGTATAGGAACAATAATTCATGTATTATTCTTTTAAATCTGTTCCAATTATTCTTTCATGACTTTGATCCAACTTTCATCTTTGCATGCTTCACCAACATCCTTAGGCTAAATCTTAGAAATCAAACAAATTTCATTCCCAGTGATTCTTCCTCTAGTCTAAACACCTTGGTTTCTATCACCAATAATCTATTTCTCTAAATGATTTAGCTTTACATACCTTGGATTCTTCAGATTTGCATTTGTAGATGACTCTTGTGTTTCCAATTCTTCCTCATTTTCAACTTCGTCATTATGTTCTACCGATCTATTCTTATTTTGATTTTGATTCTATGCTTGCACAATCTAATTTTATTCTTCATCATCTGATTCATTACTGCAATATCTAACTAGTTTATGAAACTTTCATCCACTTTCACATTAGCACTCTCAATCATCTTTCTCAATCTAAGATTATAACATTTGTATTCCTTTCTCTTTGTAGAATAACCAAAAAATATTCCTTCATCACTTCTAGGATCAAATTTTCCTGAATCTTCATCTCTCTTAATGTGACATTTTCTTCCAAAGATTCTAAAATACTTCACAATAGGCATATGACCATACCAAAGCTCATAAGGAGTCTTACCAGTACCATGCTTGATTTGAACCCAGTTTAGTGTATAAACTATATTGCTAACAAATTATCTCCAATAGATCTGTGAAACATTTCCTTTAATCATCATAGTCCTTATAGTGTCAAGGATTGTTACATTTCTTCTCTCTACAAATATATTCTGTTGTGGGGTTCGCAAATTATACATTTACCTCTTTATTGCATTCTCTTCACAATATGCATCAAACTCTCTAGATGTAAACTCTCAACCTCTATCGAATCTCAAAAATTTCATCTTCATACCTATCTCAGTCTCAATCATAGCTCTAAAAATCTTGAATTTGTCAAATGCCTCAAATTTTTCCTTCAAAATTGTAACACACATAATCCTTGAATAATCATCAATAAACAGGATAAAGTATCTATCTCCATAATAACTTCTAGTTTTAATAGGACCGCATAAATCAATATGCACAAAATCTAACAATCCACTTGAAGAATAGGTCTTACTTTTGAAAGTATATTTAGTTAGCTTACCCAACTGACATTCCTTACACATCACATTAGCAGGTTTCAACAATTTAGGTAAATCTCTCATTGCATTTGTTGTGCTTATCTTCACAATGGTATCAAAGTTCACATTACAAAATCTCTCGTGCCACAACCAACTATCATCAATCTTAGCAATCAAACATCTATTGTCTGAATTGTTCAAGTGAAATACATTACCTTTGGTCTTTGTACCTGATGCAATCTCAAATCTAGTGCTTCCAATGATTTTGCACATTCCATTATTTAATTCCAAGTGATATCCCTTATCAAATAACTTCCCAACACTCAAAATATTATGTCTCTTCAACATATAAAAGATCATTAGTATTAATCTTACCATAAATTGTAATTGAACCTCTTCCTTTGATCAAACAGGGAGCATTGTTACCCAATCTAACAACTACACCATCATAATCTTCAAGCTTCACAAATTTTCTTTTGTCTTTGCTCATGTGATATGAACATCCATTGTCAATAACCCAGTCATCTCTCTTATCTACGTGAAAAACCAATGATTTGTCTTCATTAGGATTCTCATCTCTGATAGCAATGAACACAATCTCATCTTCGTTATTCTCAGACTCATATTTTCCTTTTAGAATTTGTAACTTGGATTTCTTCACAAATGCATCTCCTTCATATAATGTCTCCAATTTTTTCCATACTTCATGTGCAATCTTTAATCCTAAAATATTTTTATACTTAGCATTGTATATTAATCTTGAATTCTTTCTTCTCATCAACAGTCACAATAGAAATATTTTCAAGAGGTTTGTAATCCTTTTTTTTATAACAACCCAATGTTCTTCACGAAGACATCTCAAGTGTGTAATCATCTGGTCCTTCCATATAGTATAATTTATTCCATTAAATCTCATACTATCCTTCTTAAAGGTTGATATCTTGGATCTCCTCAAGCAGTCAAGATTCTCAAAGAGGACACTAGTTGTGGTACCAATTGTTATACTTTAAGGAGAACACACAATTGAGAGGGGGGTGAATAAGTTGTGCCACAATATCATCAACCTTTAACCAGCTTATAAATTTTAATCTCAGATATGAATGATAAACATGAAATCAAGATCATAACACAATAACCAACACATAACACCAAGATTTTTTTATGTGGAAACCCTGTTAGGGGAAAAACCACGGTGGGGATCAATCCCACAAGATGAATGTACTTTGTTAAAAGTAATATACTTCTTTAGGAGTATTACAAAGGGTGTGCACATGCATTCATGCACACTGCCTAGAACTCACTGCTCAAATACAATAAGGATCTCAATCCCAAGGAAGGCTCATTGCCTTACAACAATATTGATTACAAATAATAGAGGAAATACTATCCAAACTCACAAATTAAACAACAACATCTCTGATTGCCAGAATAGTTCAAATGAAGTGCAATAATCTTTGCCTCAATTGTAGATTCCACCCATACCTCTTCACACAACATATGTACTATGTCACTCATCCTCTCTTACTTTCTCAATTACAAATGGTTGTATATATATATACATTACATCAATTTATTTCAACTAGGTCACTCAGGGTCCTAATTAAAAAAACATTAATTCATTACATCTCAATACTCAATGTGATCCATTGAATGTCATCTAAGACAACAATGATCCATAACAACTTCTTCAAACTGGATCCATATTTATAGATCACCCCACAATCCTTCGCAACATGCTACATCACCAAGTCAGCCAATAACACATAAGAAAATCAACACGCCATGTGAAATACACCAAATCCAATCACATACTCCAAAGCGATCAAGCAAAAAAAATATAAAATAATCTAGAAACATCAGCAAGCAACCTGAAATATCAAGACATCAATATAAACATCTCTATCATAGAATCCATACACTTCTTTTCTATGTTAATTAGGAACACTAATCAACGACTATTATCATAAAATAAAATTATATTTCCAACATCCAAATCACAAACCACTCAATTTGCAGACAAACACCTATGTCCTGAACTCACAACTAGGTTAACAACCAAGAATATTACATAATTGATCCACACTTATCCAAATACTAAAACACTGTCATAGTCTGAACAACCAAAATAACAGTCTTTGGTAAATCCGTCATAACTCTCTCAAATAATCATGTGATCCTCTGCCACTTGAAAAAGATCAAGTACATACATCCCTGAACACAATTTAATGATCACAACATTAGAGCTTCAATATAGTAATCGCATCGATCAAATCATCTCACTGATCAAACCAGGAACATTGTCTTCAATATTAGGAATATATTGACATCGATGACAAAACATTAATGTCAGTACATATATGCACAATATGAACAACATCCCAAAAATTTCAAAAAATCCCTTCGAGGTAGTGATGGAATACAAGTACTTAGGAATTAATTTTCATGATAGGTAGTTGGTATACATGTAGATTAAAGAGAATCCAAAGAGGGTGGAGAGATTTACATCTTCTTTAGAATAGGTGTAAGACTAAGAAAACCTTGTCGCTTTGTTAATAGTATTGATTATCCTCTATGAGTGCAAGGTTTCAGTGAATAACATGTCAAACTACAAATGACGACAAATTGAAAGAATCCAAAAATATTTAATCAATAGCTTCCTTAAAGTAAAATCAACAATATCATATGAGAATATTTTAGCTGAGGTAGGTAACTTTCCAATTGAGGCTTCAATGATCATTCAATTGTTATGCTACTTAAAAAAGATTGAAAACATAGATAGGCACCATTGGCCCAAAATGATTGTGGAATAGGAGCTGAGTCGTAAAAAAAAATACTTGGAAGAAACAAAATAGAAAGTATATGAACAAGTGGGAAATAAATCTGCAAGATTTTCCTATCACCACTAAGAAGATAAAAAAGTGGGTGTTAGAAAAAATTAGGAAAACCATGTGGACAAAATATTTAGATAGGAAAAGTACACTATGTCAAAGAATTTAACCCCACATGGAAACATGATAAAAAAAAAATTTGAGATCTAAGGGAAAGGATAAAATTATAATCATAAAATTGAGGACTATCTCTCATCATTTGAGATGTGAAAGTTGTAAATGGAAGCTACCCAAAGAAGAATGTGAAGAAAGGACTTGCATCTATTCTAGCAAGGGGGTGGTGGAAATGGAATAGCATTTCATTAAATAGTGTGTGATGTATGAAGATATTTATAGTTAGGTTGGAACTATTTACAGGTGGACAACCTAAATGAGATTTTTGAAGAGGAAAGACTTCACAAAAAAAAATAGTTTCTAACTCAAGAATCATAATAGAAGAGACACCACATAAAATAACTTGAAAATGGATTAATTTGGTAATTCCTGGTCCTTTAGACTGTTGGGTCTTATGAATGTCATTAAATATCTTCATTTATCAAGTTTTTGTGTATGTTTTCTAAGCACTATCCTTCCCTCATTAAATCAAGCCTCTCTATCAAGTCGTGTTATCAACAAATTTTTTGGTTCAAGTCATGGTTTATTTTTTGGGCATGGGATTGGTTTGTCATCACTAGTCACACTTCAACCCATAGGTGTCTTTGCTCCTCCCACTAGCTCCCTTGTTTCAATGGGATCTAGAGCCTTCACAAGCCCACTATTTGTCTGGGTGGTTATATTTTGCGTGAAGGGTATACAAATTTATTTTTGGTTATAGATATTAAAAATATAAGGCCTTTCTTTAGAAATAAATAAATTATTTCAACATCCATGAGGCTACAATAGCCTATATGACAAACAGCCACACAAATTGATTTCTTCATTTCAATCCTTTTCTTATGCAACTTAATAATGAGTGCCCACAACTGCTCAATTGTCCCTTCACTAGACAAATCAATTTGAGAGTTAGTTGTCAAGGTATTAACATAGTTATCCTTGTTGTCCTTGAAGGCATCACACTGTAAAATGAAATGCTTTTCTATTTCCACTTTTTCATAAGTACAAAAAATACACACTCTTTCTTCCCAATCTTCTTTTACTCTTTTCCAATCCCCGATTTTACAACAAATTTTATGAGAGTTAGTTCTTAACTGAGCATTAAGAAATTTTGGCTCTCTAAGAGATATTGAGTCATATGCATGTTTTTTCTATGATGATTATGAGTGGGATTAAAATATTTAATATAGTACTTTTATTTCTCTTTAGTCCTTTGTCCCCATAATGCATGTGGAATTAATCCATAACAAAAGTCTTTATCTCTTTACTAATTGTGAGACACATTTTCAATTAAATATCCTATTTACCAAACCACTTATTGCTTTTTTCATCCATATCTTCTTTCTTTTGCACAAAATTTCATTGAAGACAACCTTAGGCCATCTGTCCTCTTCCATTTGCTCACTTCTTTTTAAATATCTTATGAGTCTCATTGTAGCTTACATGATCTCATATGGGACTAAACTTTTAATTTTGAATTTGTTTATAATAAAGCATTTTTTAATTTACTCAATTTCCTTTTCAAAACCATAGAGTGCAACCAAAATCATGAAAATCTCAAAAAGAGTTTGTGTAGGTTTCCATTCCTATAGCTCTGTCTCTATACATCTATTTTGGAAAGCATAAAACTCTTTCCACCCTCCTAAAGTTTACTTCTTTCTACAACCTTTCCAGTTTAAATTTTTAAGTCAATTTTGTGGTATATGTAATATACCACCTCTTGAAGAGTACTTCCCTCAATATAAAACTTATGTTGGTTATGTTTTCTTTTTTTAGAGAAAACTATCACTTTTGTCTTGCTAATATTGAATTGCATCCCCATCGTTCTACAAAAGTATTGAAGGGAAAGTAAGTGTTCTTGCAAGTTAAGAGTGGATTTAGAAATTAGAATGACATCATCCACATACAAAAGTAACCTTATAATAAACTTGACCAAATGGAAACCATCACCACCTTGTAAGTTTAACCACTCTTCAAGTTTGTCAATATATAAGCCAAAGAGGGTAATTGAAAAAAGTTGCAATTGTTTTACCCCTATATCACTCCTAAATCTTTCAGAGGCTCCAATTGAAGTTTTGAATTTGTCTTTGACCTCCTCATACAACCTATGAATAGTTGCTCTAATATGTATAGGAATTCCAAGTTCCTTCAACCTGTGCCCAAACTTATCTCTAGGGACCGTGTCAATTTTTTTTCTAAAATCTACAAAGTAGAAAAAAACTTCTTCCTTTTTCTTTGAAAATTTCCAATGATGTGCCTTAAAGTTATATCATAATCAATAGTAGAATGGTTAGATCTAAAAACTACTTCTCCTTTAACATGTTTATCTCTTTCTTCTGTCCACTTGCTATATATTATTAATACTTCCAAATAAATTTTCAAATAAATGATTTTTCATAATAGACCTATATTTGGAGGGATTATTAACATCACCACTCTTGAAAAGGGAATTGCAAGACTAGTTGTCCAATCTAAAGAGAGCCCCTGCCAAATAATGTTATTGAAATTTTTTTGTAATGTGAGGTGCAAGAGTATCTGATGTAGAGGTATCTGGTCCAAACCAATATCAAACTCAAATATACTAGGAATGTTCAATTTACGGTTTCAAATTCCAAGGTTTACATATCTTCCTCCTTCACTAGGGTGCACTCAACCACTCAAATTTGGTTTGCAGTTTCAGAGACTTGTTCCAACCCTTCCAAGAACCTCAACACATCTCAAATACCCTATCTTAGAGGTGTGTATCCACTTTTGCAGTGTTACAACTCCCAACTTCAAACTGCCTATTCTAGGCTTCAATCCTACTAGCCATGTCCAACGGGTAATTCCAAATTTTCATCAAACTATTCCAAAACACTTGCAAAAAAATTACACTTCCTGATACCCTTTTTAGATTACTACAACATATCTCAAAACCAATTATGAATCCTTTGGACCAACTTTACGGACCAATTCCCTTTAACTCCTCAACTAGGCCTAATTAGCCCTCATTTACAAAGCAACTATGTGTAAATATCTTCTCCAACACCTCAAAACCTGAAAAAATATTTATTCATGATGCAAAATAAAGGATTTTCTAGGTTTTAGGGTCGGTCACATTCATTTGATACCCCAATTAACAAACCCTTACTTTTAGGCCTCTCAACTAGGGATTTCTTAAAATGGTTTCTACAAACACTTCCAGCCTCAAGTAAATGGTGTATCACCTTATTCTAAACATTTAAACACACTCCCAATCATAATATCATACCCTCATTAAGATAAATCTTCCAAACTAATAAGTTGCATTGGGTACCTTTGTCCCTCAACTGGCACCTTTCATTCAAATGGTGATCACCAACTTACAACCTTGTATTTCCTAAATTATTATTGTTAGAAAATATTAAAATAAAATGATTAGGACCCATTCTACAAGTTACAATAGAGACATAAAGTAGAATGGGCTAGATTTTCTCATAAGACCCTCAAAATGATGAAATATGATCAATCACAGTTTATGCATAGATAAGTGGCTTTAAATCAATGCACATATAATGAAAGGACTTCCAAAGAATTTAAATTTATTATAAAACCTTTTTAGAACATCTTATAATATATCCTATCACATAAAATAAAGAATCAATTGAACTAAAGGCATAAAAACTCAGAATTTTATTAGAATGTGCAGGAAATCAGTAAGTTTTTATTGTCAAAACTGTACCATTACATCCTCCTCTTCCCATACACATATTTCATATCCTATTATAGGCATGACCAAATCATTACAAACTCATTTTTAATTCAAACCCATCCATAACCAACTAAACTATCAAACTACCCTTTAGACCTAACTAGCCGTTATGATTTGAATTCAAATTTTCTAACTTTTAACATATTACCTTTTAACCTTTCCCACCAATTCAAAGGCTTGTATTTTGGCCTTATTAAATAAAATATACCTAAATAAAATTAATCCACCACATGGTTCCCTATTAGTTCGCTTATTACATAGTTTGGTCTTGTGACCCTTATTTGGTCAATTAGGACAATTTGACACAATAGACAAAACCATTACATATTTTGCCTTTTCATACCTTATTATATTATTTTAAGTCACAATTGAATTTGATTACATTACCCATTCTGTATAGGCATGGTAGGCCTTCTAGGACCCTTAGGTGCTCCTGCATCAGTATCCATACCCAACTTTAGATACTTTATTTGAAGAGAAACTATCTTTTTTTCTTTTTGAACAACTAACTTTTTATAACCATCTCAATATCTTGAGTGTTGCAAAGCTTAGTGGTAGTTTTGACCAAGGGAGGGGTATCAACCTTAGAATCCTTCTCATAAATTTACCTTGAATAATCAAATCACTGAGTATTTGAATATTATTTTCCATTTTGTTTCTTGCTTGCAGCTCTTTCCAAAATATACGGGGTTATTTTTTCTAAGGGGGATTAGCTCTTCCCACCTTGTAATCATAAATTTAGCTTTTTCCTTTCTTAAAATATGCTTGTAAGATCTGATGTTTATTTTTTTCTTGTTTTAATCTTTCAAATTTATCCTTGCCTCTTTGTTATTCTTCATCAAACCAATCATTAATCGTAAAGCAATTTGTTTCATATTTCTTATTTTTTCCCCTTTTGCACTCAACAAGTGCACTTTTAATTAAGTTTGTTAGTGTATGACTATGAAGACCATGGAGAATACTTTTCTCCTTCTTAAAAAGCCTCTTAAGTGTTATCTTAAATGTACTAGAATTACTTTTAGTCAAAATAATTTTACCAATTGAGGAAGATTGTTAAATGTATTGAGATTTCATCCCAAGCTACTTCTTGTTAGTTCAAGAGATACTTAAATAAATCAATTTCTGGTCAGAATTTAAATCCTTAAGCTATTGAACAATTTAACTTCCTCCATATTCTTAAAATACCCATGTGATAAAATTACATAATCCACTACACTTGCGCCATTGTAGGTATTACAAGTGAATTTAGTGGACTTCACCCACCTAGTCAAATCATTATAAATGACTAAATCAAAAGCCCAACAAAGAGTAAGAAGATGCTACTCAAAAATATTTCAACCTTTTTTTGTCTTTAGAGACAATTTCCCATTGTTTGTTACTTTATTTTGAAATCCAAATAGGGTTGCAATCTTCCTTATAACAAAGAATGTCAACTTGTTCACTTACAGTCCTAGCATTTAAATCACCTACTAGACAAACTTCATCTAACTAAGAATACATTGAAATACCCCTTTTTAACATTATAATCAGTTATTTGTGGTCAAGTCCCCCACTTTATAGGTTTTTGAAACTTATAGAGAAAAATAACAAGATGCAATCCTAACAAGATTTCCATTTTCTGAGATTTTAAACCAAATGAGTTGTTTATTTGAGTCTCCTCTTTCTAGTTGAATGAAACACGCTTCTTTTACCCTTCAAACAAAGGTGTCTTGCACCCTTCATGCTCATGTGTTACTATGAGACAAATTATGTCTTTATCTTCTTCTACAATAAACCCTAACTCAAGTCCCCGCCTCCAAGTGTAACCTCTATAATTCAAACATCCTAATCTTAAGGAAACTTAGGAAGATTTTGATTTGCTATTTTTTTTGCTCACAAGACTCAAAGTTGAGTCTTTGTCCCCAATTGCCCATTTTGACCTTACTACAAATTTTCCAACTAAACAATATGTTGCCAACTTGCTGTTTTTTTTTAGAATGAGGCCCAAAACTAGAAATAATAACTTTACCTTTCTACAAATATGTCATTTTTTCCCACATCCCTTGTTGTTATAAGATTTGAAATTTCCTCCCTTATTTCCTCTTCTTTCTTAATAGTTGAATCTTTATCTAGGAAAAATGAGAGCCACTCAACAATTATTTATTGCTTCTGAGACTTAGTTTATCATGTATAATTGATTTATGATGATTTTTATGTGCCTATCTCACTCATCACTAAGCTTTTCCACCCTCCACGCTTGGAAAATTTGCCCTTTCCAAAGCAACTTGTCTCTTAAAAATTCACTTGCAAGATCAAGAGTACATTCATTTTTTCCATAATATTTTGCACCTTTGATAATTCTATTTGTTGATCTGACTTTCCTTTGTTTTATTTCTCTATCTTGTATAATTTTAACCTAGGTTTTTGCTTCTTCTTCCATATTAGCATAATTGTTAATAACGTGTGTCCAAGTTTTATAATTCTTTGTAGAACCTCCTTTCTTATCTTCTCTTTCTTTCACTCTATGGTTGTTTTCTTGGTTAACCACTTTCTCTTTAGCTTGAGATACTTTTGAACTCAACACATCTTTATTTTCCATTGAATATTCTTTCATTATTTTCTAGGAAACCTTCATGTCTTGTCATTCAGTCTTCCCTACCAAAAGAGCTTCTTGCAAAAATGTTATTTTATCCTTCAAAACCTTTTCATTTTCTGCTAATGACTGATTTTAAATGATTAAAGCATGAATTTTATGATATCTTTCTTGTTCTTGGACTTTCAAAGCCTTCAATCTCCCCTTGGCATTTATCAAGTCTTGCACATAAAGTTTAGAGACCAAGTGAGAGGTGTATATTTGTGGCTATAATTGGTAGAATCATCAATATCTTTGTTGCCTGTAGGCCTTTTGTTGCTACACCCTTATAAAGGAGACTTGTTTGAATAGAGTTTATTATAGAGGGCCAAAAAAAAATACCTTAGAAGCAATTTTTTATTTTCTTTCTCTCATTTGAGATGAGAGAGTCTATACTTCAAGATACCCTAAAATTGCTTAGCATTAACCCAAACCAATTTCACTACTTTGGCCAAAGAAATAATTTTTACTTGACCTAAATGGTTTGTTTCAACAAAATCGGTGATGTCTTGTCCATTTTTCAAATGTACGATGATGAGTGCATTTCCATTGCCATAAGATAGGAATAGAAAAAACAATAATAAAGACTAGAGCTAAATACATATTTGCCTATTGGAGGTTTCCAAAATTTAAAAAACTTAAAAAAAAAACATTTCTCAAAAGAAGTGAAGCTAGAGCCCACTAAAAGAGAAAGGAGCACAACCAAAGGAGACACAACCCACACTCATGATCTCGTTGGTTGCTAAAATAACCTATTTGATCCACTCCAAGCACTCTTCATGGTCCCACTGGATACAAAAACCCTAGTTGACACCACTTCCTAAAATGTTGAACCCTATTGAGCAATAATTTTGATGTTGGATAAGAATAGATCTAAGAGGATCTAATGCCAAAGCGGTGGAGGGACCATGCAAATCATAGTGAACTAGGGTTTCTCAAACATGGAAGGATGCAAAATTGACAGACTTACAGAAGAAATTATGGAGAGAGTTTTCAAAATAGAGCCTAGAGGCCATCCTCACAAGCATGGAAGGTTTCAACAAACACTAGTCAACATAGTTTTGTGCTTCATAAAAATGATATGAACTAGAATATTTTGAACCAGAAAAATAAAGCATCTTTGCGAATGGAGAAACTGATTGATTTTAAAAAGATTGAACATAAGTTTTGGGATCCAAAAAACTAAGGCATTCCTCAGCAGGAAGTCAAGGCAAGAGATTTCATTGACTATTCTAGTGTTGTTTCTTTGTTAGTTGATCAAAAAGCATGGTTAGATTTAGTGAGATACTTTAAGGAAAAAATCATTTTTTTTATGAAATGGAGTGGAGTATGGCCTATGTTTACAAGGGTTCGATGGTGGTGTGATGAGCACCAGGTAAAGGAGTGTATTTTAAAAACCCTTCTGAATGGTTTATATTTAGTCATATGACGAATGACAAAGGATAAGGAATGGATTTTAAACAATGTACCTTTTATGATGGGAGGAAAGGGTTTTTACATAAAAGATTGGACACCTAATTTTGACCCAAAAAGGCATTGATTTTTTAAGGCAGATGAGGCACTAGAAAATTATTTCAACATGTATGCTCGCATCTATATCCTTTGACAAGCTATTCACCCCCTCCCTGAAGTAGTGGAGTTAAAAACTAAGTTCTTTGGAGGCAAAGGACTGAAGTGGATGAAATGGTGGTATCTTGCTCAATTTGTAATTGTTTGGGTCACTATGAAGGTGACTATGTTAAAAAATTTAAAGGTAAAGCATTGGATAAAAATTCCCTCACAGATTTTATTATTTATTTAAGTGAAAATAAAGGTGAAGATGGTTTGGAGCCCTCATTCTAGGATTTGAGTGATACCTACACATGGAAAAGCATTGACCTAAGTAATATGACTCGTCTACAGAGAATAGAAATTGACTCTCTCTTTGATGCAGGGAGCTTCAAATATATGTTTACAAAAGTATATTTCAAGGAGGTGGGTGATAGAGGCCTCTAGACAGAGATGGAAGGCATAGTAGATTTAGCCTTTGGCATAAGGGAGTTTGTGGTTAGCAATGTTTCTAAGGTTTTATATCCATAGCAGATGGGAAAACTTGGTTTAGGTCAAAATGATCCCTTGGTATCGATTCATCCAAGAATGATGAAGGAATGGATTTTAATGTCATTGGAAACTTCATGCCACCTCCTAGAAATGGAGGATACTTTCTCCTAGCTAAGGATGAAGTTATTTTTAAAGATATTCAAATCTCCCCAATTAGAAATCTTGATAAATCCTTTGAGGAGGTAGAAATGGAAGAGAATCATTACAATGATGAAGATAATAGCTTTGCTTATGATGAGGAGGAGGTCACTCTGGACAATCTAGGCTTGATTTCTTCATTATGAATCAAGGAAAAAATAGGTTAGGGTCAATCGATAACCCTGTCGACTAAAATTAAAGTGGGTGAGAGGGGGGGATGCGAGATAGCAAGAGAATTGCTGGAAATAGATGGATGTGCAATAGGTCAAAGAAAATTGAGATTGGGAAAAGACTATGCCTTTTTTTTAGAAGGATGAAGCTCCTTTCATGGAATGTCATGGGATACAATTCCCCTGACAAAAGATGTTTGATCAAAAGGTGCATTGATCAAATGAGGCCATATCTTTTACTTTTATAGGAAACCAAGCTTAAAAATGAGGACAGACTATTTTTTTCATAGTGTTTTAAATGGTGGAAGTTTGCTTTAGTTAAAGCTGTAGGTGCCTCTTGTGGAATGGGGGCGTTGTGGTATTAATCAAAGGTGAAGATAAGCATGTGTCAACAAGGCAACAATTGGCAAGGGCTTAAGGTTTTTTCAAAAAAATTGAATGCTATGTTTTTTTTGTGGTTAATGTATATGGTTCAAATAATATAGATGGTAAAAAGGCTCTCTAGAAAGATATTATGACAATTCTAGATGATGTTAGTGATTCTTTGTCTCTGTTAGGAGGATATTTCAATGTTATTCTTCAACCGAGAGACAAAAAAGGGAGGCTTGACTAGGGAAATAAAGCTCAAAAATATTTTAGTAATTTTGTCACTGGGAGTGGATTGATTGAAGTAAATTTCAATAGAATCTTACATGGACCAATAGGCATGCCAAATTTCTAAATATTTATGAAAAAACTAGATCTTTTATTTTTGGCTGGGGAGTAGGAAGTAACCAATTGGGTGTATGAAGAAGAAATTCTCCCAATAACGGGTTTTGGTCATTATTTTGATCAGTATAAAATTTCAATTAGATGATACTCTGGTTAGATGCCCCTTTGAGTTTGAAAAAAATGTGGCTCAGGTCTGAAGGCTTTAAGGATTTGGTTAAAGGTTTGTGGACTTCAACTCCGGTGAGGAATGAGAATAAAGCTTTCATTTTTGTGCAAAAAGTAGTTTTTAAAAGGGTGCTTGAAATGGTGGAATCGGGAACCTTTCAAAAATATCTTTGTTGAAAAATTATACTTAGAGGAAGCGTTGGAAGATTCATTCCAAAGTAATTGAAGGTGGGATGTTGGAGAATGATTTTGAGTAGGAGAAACTGTTAAATCAAAAGTATGCTAAAAATTTTACAGAGGGGGGAAATCTTTTTGCGCCAAAAATACTGGGAAACTTGGTTGAAGGAAGGGGATCGTAACACATGGTTTTTTTCATAATTCAAAAAAAATATAGGAGAGTTGGAAATAATATTTTTTTAATTTTCAATTAAAAGGGCAATGTGCTTAGAGACAAAGAGGAGATTAACAAGGCGACTGTCCATTTTTTCAAGAGAGATGAGGTAACAACACAAGCTTGTTAGGAGGATGGTGAGGCATGGAATGTATCCCAAAATGTTTTTCTAAAGAATAAAATAATGTACTTATGCAATAGGTCTTTCTGTTGGAAGTGAAAAAGACTTTTTTTTTCCTTAGGGGAAGGGACAAAGGCCCAGACCCCAAATGGGTTTCTCGCTTGCTTCTTTTAGCAACTACGAGAGGTCTTTTCTCATGACCTATGCGAAGTGGTTTAGGATTCAAGATAGTTTGGGTTTGTATGAAAGGATTTCAATAATGCCTTTATTTCCCTGGTTCCAAAGAAAGGTGAGGTACTCTCTTTCAATTATTTCCGCCCAATCTCTTTGTGGAATACTATTTTTAAAGTTATTTCAAAGTTTATTGCTAATAGACCTAAAAAATTCCTAAAGTTTGTCATTTTTGAAGAGCAAATTGTTTTTCTACATACATCCATTGTAGAAGGAATTATTATTGCTCATGAAACTATTCACTCAGTTAGGACTACAAAAACAAAAATGATGATGGTTAAATTAGAAATTAGGAAATCCTATGATGAGGTGAATCAATTTTTTTTACTAAAGATGTTGTGTTCCTTTGGCTTTGGTGATGTTTGCGTTGATTGGGTGGGTAGCTGAATAAATACACCCAAATTTTATGTGCTTGTAAATGAGATTCCTCAAGGTTTTTTTGAGACCGGAAAAGGGATCAAACAAGGGGATCCACTTTCACCTTTTCTTTGTATTATCATGGTAGAAGGTTTGGGGAGATTGATTTCTAAGTCCAGACTAGATGGAAGATAGAAAGGAATAAAAGTTGTCAAGGGTGTTGAACCCATCTCCCATTTATAATTTTCAAATGAAAAATTCTTAATGGGAGAGGCTTCCCTCAGAGAAGCTTGAACTATGAAGAAAACTATTGATATGTACAACATACTTTTAGGAAAGTGTGTAAATTGGGGGAAATCAAAGATCTTTTTATTTAATACTCCATTGAGAAAACAAACAGAAATTTGCAGAATCCTTGAAATGAAAGTGGGGTCTCTACCAGGAAAGTATATAGGAACCCCATTGTTTAGTGGTGTCAGTAAGGTTTCCCTTTGGAATAATCTGGTGGATATTTGTTTGAAGAGAATGGAGGGATGGAAGAGAAAATGGTTGACTTCAGTTGGTTGGATCTTGAAACTAAAATCAGTCATATCAGCAATTCCTATTGTTTCCATGATGTGTTTGAAAATTCCTCGTAAACTAATTAAAACAATTGGGCAAAAGCTGAGAAAGTTTTTTTGGAATGGGGCTTGAGAGAAGGATAAAATTCCTTTTCTATCATGGGAAAATATATATAGGCCAAAAATCAAGGGGGGCAAGTCTACGCAACTAGCAGGTCATGAATGAGTCTATATGAGCGAAATTGTTATGGAGCATATATGTGAACTCCTCCCAACTATGGGCTAGGATTTTGAAGTCAAAATACCTTAACATAGAGGAAAACCACTAGATTTTTATGATCCAAAACCCCCCTAATGAATCGACAATTTGAAGCTTTCTAGTGGCTTGTAGAATAGTTATAACTAAGTATATAACTTGGAACCTTGGTAATGGGAGGTTGGAAATTTTTTGGGAGGATTCGTGGGATGGCTTCCCAACTTTGGGTGAGATTGAATAATTGTTATATTTAAAATTAATCATGAAACAAAGATGGGGAAGCAGAGTTATGGGCTATGTGGAATGTATAGAAGGAGAGTATGGTGAAGAGTGGGTATGGAAAGATGTAAGTCTGATAGGACTCTCGACAGAGTAGCAAGATATCATGAAGGAAATTTTTGCAAGTGGGAAAATTATCTTGAATAACTTCGAGGATAAAGTGGTGCGGTGTGGAGCCTCTGGTGGAATTTACTATGTTAAACTTGGTTACTAATTCCTTGACTCTAGGGGAGATGTTGAAACATGGACAACACACTTGTTTTGGAGTAAGTAATGTTTTCTGAAGGCAAGGGCTTTTTCATGGCTTGCCTTTAGGGGTAGGATATTAACAAGAGAGTGAAGGAAGATGTTGGAATTAGCTTGGCCTTCAAGGTGTTTCATGTGAAAACAAGATGAAGAAACAATAGACCACCTCACTCTTCAATGTAAAGTGGCTTCCCAATGTTGGTGAATGGTAATTGGAAGATTGGGATGACAAGGTCCCTTACCAGATACACTGAGTAAATTGTTTATAAGTTGGTTACAAATGTAGGGAAGATCCATATTATTGTGTATATGGAATGTATACCCCTCATTTGTGGTATGGGAGTTATGAAAAGAGAGAAATAGGCAGATTTTCCAAGAGAAAGTGGAACCTTTGGAAATGATTTGTCTTTGAATTAACCACACTATTAAAGAAATTGTGGGCGCACCAACATCAACATATTTTAATCCAAAATCCCATATATGGTTTAGGATAAAAAAAATTCAATTACAATGGCCAACAATCAAAATCAAGCCTGTTAAGGGGCAGAGTTGGGTGAATCCAGCATCAAAGAGTGGTGAAATTGTAAAATGGGCACAACCATAGAAAGGCTAGATTAAAATAAATTTTGATGGGGCCTCAAAGGGAAATTAGGTACCCTAATGTTTTTTATTATTGGAGATTGTTGGACTATCATGCATATATGTGTTGACATTGATGTTTTGTAATTGATGTCAACGTATTTCTATTGTTGGTGACAATGTTCCTAGTATGTTCATTGAGAAGATTTGTTTGGTATGGATATTGTATTGAAGATTATATGTTGTGAATGTATAGATGGTTTTAGGGATGTCTATAGTTGATGTATATCAATTTATAGAGGTCTGCATGGTGATTTGAGTGAGTTATAAATGATTGATTAGAGACTGGTATTTTGGATGTCTAGGAAGAGACAATGTTTTAGTATTTGGACCGGTGTGGTTCGGTTATGCAATATTTCTGGTTGCTAACCTCACGATGATTTTATGACATGGATGTGTGTCTTTAGCTCGTGCGGTTCATGATTTGGATGCTAACAAGTTATTTTTCTTAAGTGGCAAAGGTTGTTTATTGGTATTCCTGTTGAATAGTACATAAATAATGGTGAATTTTGAGACAAAGTTGTTTTGGTTGTTTCTATGGTATTTCATGGTTCTCATTGATGTTTATAGATCAGTTCTATTCATTTTGTTGGATTGTATTGAGTTATGTGATCAGATTTGGTGATTTTCTTGCAGAGTGAGTGTGTTCTTATTGTTCTTGGCCAACATGGTGGTGTAGCATGTTGTGATGGATCATGATGTGATTTTTGGAGATAGAACTGGTTCAAGGATGAAGATTTGGATCCTTACTATGTTTTTGTTGACATATTTTGGATCACATTGATGATTCTATTGTATTTGATTAAGTTTTTGTAATTTAGGTCCTTGGTCAATCTTGAAGAAATAAGTTGATGAATTATTTAAATGTAATGATGTAATATCCCTTTGTGGATAGGAGGAGTGTGTGTGTGTGAAAGAATAAGATTGTATATGCGAAGAGGTATGAGTAGAAGCTGCAATTAAGGAAGAGATTTTATGTACTTCATTGGAACTGTATTGGAATATCAGAGATGCTATCAATTAGTTCATGAATTATGGATTATTGTCCACTGTGGATTGTAATCAAAGATTGTTTTAAGGTAGTGAGCCTTCTTTTGGGTTGTAGCCTATGTTGTATTTGAGCAGCGAGCTCTAGACAACATGTCCTAATGCATGTGCATTCCCCTTGTAATACTCCTAACAAGATATGGTGCTTTTAGTAGAGTACATCATCTTGTGGGTTCTATCCCCACCATGGTTTTTCCCTTAACCAAGTTTCCACATCAAAAAATATTGGTGTTATGTGTTGATTAATGTGTTGTGATCTTGGTTTAATGTTCATCATTTAGATCTGAGCTTTAAATTTTAAACTTTGGCTGAGGTTTTTAAGTTTTGGGACACAACTGATTCACCCTTGTCATATCAATTGTGTGTGTTTCCCTATTTCTAACAATTGGTATCCAAGCTAAGTCCTCTTTTGCAATCTTGATCTCTTGAGGAGATCCAGGATGGAAAATTTTAAGGAGAGTATGAGATTTGAAGGTACTAATATTACATATGGAAGGTTCATATGATTACACACTTGAGATGCATCAGAGAAGATTATTGGGAGATCACTAAGAAGTCTTACGACCCTCTTGAAGATCTTTCTAATACTAGGCCAGATGAGAAGAAATAATTTGAGTATAATATCAAATAAAAAGAGGCATTATTGAGGGCCTTGTCAAATACATAATATACAAATGTCATGTAATTATAGACTACACATCAGATATGGACAAAATTAGAGACTTTGCAGAAAGGATATGCATATGTGAAGAAAACTAAGTTACAGAGTTTGAAAGGTAAGTATGAGGCATTGAAGATGAACGAGGATAAAAATATATGTTCTTACATACTGAAGGTGAGTGAGCTTGTTTGTGGAATTAGATACGTTGGTGGAATATTGGAGGAAGATAAAATTATTTCTAAGATACTTAGATCCTTGCCTCCTTACAAACACAAGGTTGCTTCAATTGAAGAGATCAGGATCATGACTACAGTAATAAGGAACACATTGGTTGTTAAGTTATTTGCCCTTGAAATGAGTGAATTTGGTGATGCACTTCCAAATGTTGAATCTGCATTCAAAGCTACTATTTCTAAGGATAATAAAAGATATAACCCTGGATAAATTTCATCAGAGATAGGATCCAGATATGCTAAGTAATGGGAAGAGATTGAGGAAGAGGAGAGAAATCTTAAAGATATTGAAGCCCCGATTGCCAAGAGATTGCCTAAGGGAGCCAGTAAGTATCAAGGAAAGTTACCTTTGAAATGTTTTTCATGTAAAAATATTAGTCATATTGCTTCAAGATGTTAGAATAAAGAACCTATGTACAATCCTAGGAAATTAAAACCCAAATATCAGAAGAGTGTTATTATGTTGTTGATGAAGGTGTAACTAATGATGAATCTGAAAAGAGTGAAGATGATATTATGTTTATTGTTATCAAATATGAGAATCCTAGTTCCTTAAATGAGGAAAGAGCCTTGGTTTCACATGTGGATGAGAAAGATGAATGGGTAATAGACAATGGTTGTTCACATCACATGATTGGAGATAAGAGAAATTTTTTAAAGTTGGAGCGGTATGATGGTGGTGTTGTCAGATTTGGTGACAATACTCCTCGTATGATTATAGGTAGAGGTTCCATTACACTTGATGGTAAGAATAACACTAATGATTTTTTATATGTTGAAGTATTAAGACATAATCTTTTGAGTGTTGGACAACTAATTGACAAATGTTATAATCTACAATTCAAGGATGGAATGTTGTGCAAAATCATTGAGAGTTCTGGAATGTAGATCATTGTTTGACATCCCAATTGGATCATTAAAAAGGCTACAAAATGGAGCTCAATGATTGGATATCCAGACTAAGAAGAGCCTATCTCTATCTTGGTGAAATCTCATTTATTTTTTCAATCGAGAAAATCTGTACTTAGAATGGATCAGCATTGTATGTGTACTAAGTCCCTACTAAAGCCATGTTATCATACCACTGAAAGGTAAATGCATAGAAATGAGATAATCTAAATGCTTCTCAAAACTTGATGTTAAAGCTAAACTCATGCAAGTAACTATACAAAAGTTCAGGATGATCAGAAAGTAAACTACTTTGTCTGGTTTGGAGAGATGAAAATAATTGTCTAGTTGTATACATAATATCTTCATCTTTATCCAAAATTCTATTATTGTAATTAGGTGTGGTCCTACAATAGTGTGTCCCACTTTTTGGCCAACTTTGACAATGAGATCACCATTCTGAAAAAAAAAACTTCACTTTCGAACACCTATTGCCGCAAAAATATTAGGAATTCGAAGATGGTGTAAACTAGAGTCTTTTAGAATTTTATTTATAGTTTCTAAATATATTTTTTAAAAAAATTAAAATTGATTTGAATCCATTTTTCCTTCTCCTTTGAAAAGTGGTTTGAGTGAAAACCAGTGCTTTTAAGGAGTGATTGTCACTTGGATCAGCATAATGTTTTTAAAAAAAAATGATAACAATGTTATTATTTAGAGTTTATATTTGTAACTTAAATATCTAATGGATGCAATTGGTTTCATTCATTTGGTTCAATATTTAATAGTTTATTAAGTTCTAAAGTGACAGTAACTGTAATTTAGACATAGGTTTTTTATTTCGCTCTAACTTGATCTGTATTTATCAAAATTCACTTTTTCTTTTTTTGATAGAAAGGTAACACAAATACTCTTTTCCTACATATTTTTCATCATTTATTTTTGTAAGTTACTATTTTTTTGAATCCTCGAAGAGACAGGTTGTTGAATGACCAAACAACCTATGTTTAATTAAAGTAAAATTTGAAAGTGACAATGAACTCAATATGTATTAAAATTATAGTCATTAGAAAGATTTCTCCAAGTAGAATCATTGTATTAATACATGTCTGATTAATGAGAGGGGAGGGGTGAATCAGTAATCCACAAATTCACCTAATTTAACTTCTTTAAACTCTATACACCAAAACTTTCAATATCATCTAACATAAGTAAAATTTCAATGCATATAACCTTAAGTAATCATTCACACAATGTAAAAACCATATTTATCTCATGGAAACCCAACTGGGAAAAACCACGATGTGAGATGATACCCATAAAATCTGTACTCTTTTGGAATACGCCCTGTCAGGAGCTTACCATGTTACAGGTTTACAAAACATTATTAGGTGTAACCAGGTTAAGGGATTTGCCTAAAAACTGTTATGATCTTTGCCTTGTTAGGAGTATCCTAGTTAGAGGACTTAAAACATTCAATTAGAATATGACCTTGTTAGAGAATTTACAGTAAAGATCTATTAGGATCTACCCTATTAGGGGATTTCACTATTACAATGATTAGAAAGCAAAATATAAAATGATATGTGAAAATTGCACCACCTCTGCATAATCAAGTCTTTTTAAGCTTTGAAATACATAATCATTTTGTATAATCTTCCTTGGCTTAATCA
This sequence comes from Thuja plicata, assembly GCA_018584345.1. Classification (NCBI taxonomy): domain Eukaryota; kingdom Viridiplantae; phylum Streptophyta; class Pinopsida; order Cupressales; family Cupressaceae; genus Thuja; species Thuja plicata. Next base: position 2,445,004 of record MU228495.1, on the reverse strand, counting down.
CACTTTATTCCTTCACTTTATCTGTCATCGAATCCTTCTACAATTCACAGTCAACAAATAACTTCTTCTTCAACTTTCTGATATATAGAATTACTTCCACCGACTTACTACAAACCCTAGATCTGAGACATGAATAATCCATATCATCTTAGGTAAGATACAAGTTATCTAGACACTCATAAAAAAATTTCCTCTAACTGTGTCTAGATTCATTGTTAGAGTAACCATTCATTAAACCATAATTAGTATTAACATATATAAATTGGATTTATAACTATATAACAATGTTTTTCATCCACAAAGGTAATTAAGGTATAAGTTTATTGTTCATGATGCCAAGTTCATAAAACTGACCAAAGACCCCTAGAAACCAAGTCTAAGACACAACTTAAGACAAAAACCCATGACCAAAATAGGGAGAATACAAAAAGCATTGATAATAATTGAGTCATTATTTGGGCTCATCATTGCCCCCAAACTATCCTCTTGTTGGTCCTCCAACAACAGAAAAGTTGACTCTGGCATTAATTATGTAGTCACTTGTTGAACTATTTCCTGCTCCACCATTCTTTAACTTCTAGTATAATCCCTTTATTGCCTCTGACATTTTCCATCTAGAACTTTCTGATAATAAATCATAGGATACCCCATCATTTGCATTACTCAATAAAGGGCATAGGAGTATTGGAGGCTAGAAAGTTAATGGTAGCCAATCATGTGTTTGTGTCCTGTCCAGTTGAATATACCTTGGGGCTCTTTGAACTACTGCATGATAGTTCTATGGTGAATGTGGTTGACCCTATTTAAGTTCCTCTATTCCATCTCTAAATGAGATGGGCGAGGACTATCTGTCATTCATTTTTGGTCATTTTCTCATATTCTCTGAATGCTTGTTCCTTCAAGGACAAAATCCTTCTTCTAAGTTCAAAATTTTTTGGGTGTTGCAAAATTATTTTCCAAGCATAATATAAAACATGAGGCTCATGACACTCTGCTCTTAGTGTCAGTGGGATACTAAGCTCTTCATCCCTATGTGGCCTACCCTAAAAACCCCAACTAATCTCATTTTGGATCTAGGAAATAAATGTCCTCAGGTGAATGTATCCAATAAATAGTAATGGATTCCAATTAGTGTCATTTGGAACATTAAAGTTGTGCAAATAGAATTCATAGAGAAGATTATCTTTGGATGTAGGAGAAGACTCATATGCTTGATAAAATTCCTAAGGTGTCTCCAGAGAAGGGTTTAAATCTCTAACAATCTACATTAACTTGAAACTTTCTTTCAATTACATGGCATAAACCCTTGGAGGTGCACTGCACTGCATTAATTTTGGTACCATAGTGGTTATTGTGGCCACCTTCTCCTTGAGTGTGACTATTGGTATCAATGATTCTCTGCATCTTGGCTTTTTCAAGTTCCCACTCAGTTTGTTGCTACAACATATTCTTATAAAAATCCAAACACATAGTATGAAAAGTGAGAGAATAAGTTGGAGTATGCTCATATACCCTCTTCCCCTTACCTATGTTACTTATGCCTCATTCTAATTCCTCCAACTACAATGTTGGTTTCCCCAACTGTTCAACAATAGCAATGAGCTCATTAAATCCCTACAATCCTTTACCTTATATTTGTTGTTCTTATTCTCTGAAAACATCCCATTGATCCTGAGGGGTTTCTTCCCTTATCTCTTCCTCATGAAATTCATCCCCTTCTTCAGGTATATTGGGATTATCAATAGGTACTTGTGGGGAATACTTATCCTCTATCCCTACCTCTTGCATTTCACTTTCCTTCATAGGGTCATCTATCTCCATAGGCTCATTCTCCTAGGGACTTCTCAAAATATAAGTTTCTTGTTGAGGGGTATAATGAAAAGACTCAGATGATTCAACAGGAATACTAGCATTTGGTTTCTTTTTCTGTCTTTTCCCACTAGACTTTTCAACTAGAAATTTGATGAGACAATGGTGAGTGGCTGAGTGTGGCCTACCTTTTTGTGTCTCAACTACACTGTTGGAGAGTAGGTTGTAGAGGACATTGGCCACATTCATCAACCTTCCATGTTGCATGTGAATAAGCAACTTGAAATTAATGGAGTGTATGCATGACTGTCTTCCCTTGCAATCCAGATACGTCATAATGTAAACTTCTACTTTCATCTAGATAGGCGGTAGAGAAATCCTTCTGGTCCCATGTTTTTGAACAATGAGAGGGGTATCATTAGGGTGAGTAAACTGGGCTCTAGTAGTCCTTGCATCTTTTGTCTCAAGAAAACATTCTCCTATGGCGGGAAGCCTTGTTACTTCAGGTATGCATTCTTTAGTCGCCACAACTCTTAAACCCTTAACTTGAGATTCCCCATTAGAGAATGTGTGAGAAAATTCCTTTGCAATACCATCATAAAACTCGTTCAATCTCAGAAAATAATTTATCCACCCACAATTCTTGAATTGTGGCTCAAAAACTTAGTCCTAAAGTGACATGTCATGAATCGTGGGTTCATGTCGCACAGGCGGTCCTCCCATTTCTTATACCAATATTTCACTTTAGAATTCTGCTGAAAAAATGAAAAAATCCCCATAATATCACTGGAATTGATGCTTCAAAATCTCTACAACTGCTTAATTTGAGCTCCCAAGAACCTTAATACTCTCTCGCAAATATACCTTTTGTAACTTCAAGCTTCTCAACAAAACCCTTTGTTATTTCTAAATGGGAAAAACAGATATACACAATCATAAAAGATAGTATTTCAAGAAATTTGATGGTGGAAACAGGAGTTAATAAGGGAGTACATATAAAACATATGAAAAATATTTCATATGCCTTAAACTGTCACATCAATGCTTTCAAAATTTAGAAAGAATTTCAGGTTAAAATAATGATTTGACATTGTTTCATATGGACTTGGATTCACATGGCCTAAAACCTTACGTAGATATGACATGGCTCAAACATTCCCCACCGCCAACTTAAGTAATGACATGTGTCCACACGTGTGGAATAATGAGGACGAGAAGGAGTTCATTACTATGCAATTTACATATATTAACTAAATCATGGAAAAATAAATGTATCTAATAGTAAATAAATATGCATGTATACCTTTTTTAGACTTGAATGTTGTAAAAAAGGAAAGAAGTTATAGTTGTATTGAGCATTAATCAAATTTTGCATCATGCTTCGCGTAAAGTATAGTGGAAATATTCAATAAGGAACTTTGGAGTTTTGGAGAGGTTGGAATTGTTGTTGGAACTTCATCTTTGTAGTTGGCTTGTGGTATAACTGTAAATGTGACCATTCACCAAAAACTTGAATCTGACAGGGTCAATCATTGAAAGTTGAACAACAACATTGTCAAAGACCTTTACTATCTCATATGAGCCTAACCAACAAGTTTGTAGCTTACCCATGGTATCATTGTATATTAAATCATATAACAATGCCCAATCATGAGGGTGAAATTTCTTGTCCTTTTATGTGCTTGTCATGTCACTTCATTTGATGGTTTTGTATTAACTCTATTTGTTGCAGGGCTAATTTTCAAAGTTCATCTAAGGCATTACGCTATAGGATTTTTTCTTTTTGGGCTACAAATAAATCCATGTCAAGTTGTAAGTTTGTTCATATAATTTTATGTTAAAATTCAATAGGCATCACAACTGGCTTCCCATAGAGTATTTCAAATGGAATAAAACCAACAGTTGTCTTCCATGTGGTTATGTAGGCCCAAACTAACTCAGATAGCCTATTCATGCAATCCTTCCTATGAAATTCTATTATTTTTGTTAACATAGATCCAATTTCCATGTTTGTTATTTCAGCCTACCCATTGACCCGTGGGTGATAAGGACTTGATTTTTTGTGTCGGATGGTGTATTCATTCACTAATGTTGTGATTAATTTGGAGGTGAATTATGCTCCCTGATCTGTCAAAATTTCCCTTGGTACTCTATACCTGGTAAATATTTCCTCATAAAATAATTCTGCAACTTTTTTATCTCTAGCATGCTTCATGGGTTTGACCTCAACCCACTTTGTGACATAGTCAGTACATACTAAAATATATGACTTACCATTAGATGGAGGACCAATAGGTCCAACTAAGCTTAATCCCCATTTATCAAATGGTGTGACAATAACTTGAGGGTACAGTGGAATTTCATCTGATTTGGTAGGTTTACCCATCCTTTGACATCTATCACACCTCCTAGTGTACTTTGTTGCATCCTTGTGTAAAGTAGACAGATAGTAACTTATGGTCAAGATTTTCATTGTTGTCCTCTTAGCTTAAAAATTACTTCCACAAAATTCATCATTAAATGCATGAAGAATGTCATATGTATCATCTTCCTTAACACACCTCCTCATAACTTGATCACGCCCTGTATAGAATAAGCAATCAGCTATCCAAGAAAAGTTGAAGCTCTTCTCAATAACTAGCCTTCTTTCTTTTAGTGAGAAGTGAGTTGGGATTCTATTAGTAGCTAAGTAATTGGATATAAATTCATACCAAGGTATATGATATGTAATAGAAAACAAGTGTTTATCTGGAAAAGAATCATCAATAATTGTAGAGTCTTCCCGTGCTTGCAGTTTAGACAAAAAAAAGTTGCCACTACATTGGCTTTACCTACCTTGTCAACTATTGTAATGTCAAATTCTTGCATTAAAAGCAAGCATCTAGCCAACCTTCCTATTATTGCAGGCTTATTTACAAGGTACTTTATTGTTGCATGATTTGTATGTACAAAAATATGGTAACCAATGATATAATGCCTGAATTTTTTAAGAGCATAAATGACTGCTAATAATTCTTTTTTTGTGACAGTGTAGTTTAACTCTGAGCCTTGTATATTTTTGCTTATGAAATAGATTGCATTCTCAACTGTACCTTCTTCCTAACCTAAAACTTCCCCAATGGTGCAATTTGATGCATCTGTGTGGATGTGGAAAGGTAGTAACCAGTTAGGTCCTTTAAGGACTGGTGCTTGGGTAAGAACTGACATGAGCTACGGGAAAGCTTCTTCACATGCTGATGTTCATTCAAATTTTGTTTCCTTTGTCAATGGAGTATATATAGGCCCTAGCATTTTACTAAAATCTTTGATAAACCTCTTATAATATCCTGCATGACCTAAGATCCTTACACCCTTTTTTTTGACAGGGATGGGAAAGTTGAGAATGACCTCAATTTTAGTTGGCTCAACTTAAATATTGACGTGAGAAATATAGAGGCCTAGTACTACTCCTTCCTGCATCATAATAAAACACTTCTCATTACTTAAAGATAAATTTTGATATTCACATCTCTGTAGAACTTTCCCTAAATTGATTAATGCTTCCTCAATTGTACTATCATATGTTGTAAAGCCATTCATGTAGATCTCCATACAGTCATGTGAAATGTCAAAGAATATGTTGATGACTACCGTCTAGAAGGTGGTTGGGGCATTGCATGTAAACAAAATGGAAGAACAGAATAAGCATAAGTTCCCCATGGGTAGGTAAAGGTAGTTTTCTCCTGATCTTCTGGTGATATTCTAATTTTGTGATAACCACTAAACCCATCCAAAAATGAGAAATAATTCTTCTCTGCCAAATAATCTAAGACTTGGTTTATGGAGGGAAGGGGAAAATTATCCTTTTTGGTTGCAGTATTCAGCTCCTTATAGTCCACACAAACTCTCCACTTCCCATTTTTCTTAGGAACTATGACAAGTGGTGACACCCATAGACTATCAGAGATAGAATAGATACACCCAATATCTAATAATTTTTGCAATTCTCCTTTTACTATATCTCTTAGTGAATGGTTAACTCTTCTATGGGGTTTTTTGACTGGCATACTAACTTCTTTGATATAAATTCTATGATCACACAATTTAGGGTCCAAACCTTTCATATCATCATAATCTAAGGCAAATGCTTTCTTATGAGACTGCATCAATTTGGTCAAAGAATTTTTGTTTTTCTTGGGTGAGCTTAGTATTGATGTTCAAACATCTATATGGTGAGATATCAACTTTCTTAGTTAATTCAATCATGGATGCCTCAATGAGGTATGTCATTTGCACTTCATGCGGTAATAGTGTATGAAGCATATATGTAGCTGTAGGAAAGTCTGATTAAATAGAGGCAAGAAGGATAGTTTACAATGGACATGAGTGATCTGATAAATAGCCAAAGGATTTCTCATCCATTCCATAATAATTTTAAAGAATGATGTTGAGTACATCATCCTCTTCCTGAAGCTGCAGGAAAGGATCCCTATCTATCATCATAAGTTACATTACTAAGTTAACATCCTCTGCATCTTTCCCTAGGTCTGGCCATATTGGTTGGGCTAAATCAGGTTAAGGCTGAGTTGGTGGATAAAGAGCAAGTTTTTTTGTGGTCAGACCATCTAAGGTTTTCATGTCTCCTGACTGACATCCAATATATGCATTAGTAATAGCTAACCAAGGCCTTGCTAAAATGATAGGATATCCTCCCAATGTGGCTATAGGAGAGAGTATCATGAAATTAGTAGGGTGTTACCAAGAATCCATGGTTACAACCAGATCTTCTACCATCCCATCAGGATTAACAATAGAACTATCAACTACCTACAAAATGGTAGGTATAGGTCTAAGATTGGTAATTTGAAGATGTTGCGTGACATCTTTTGTCATCACATTAATGGCTTATCCTAGTTCAATTAAGGCATTTTTAAATTGAACACCATTAATGATGTTTCCAACTACAATGACACAAGGGTTAGCATATTTGGGTATTGTCACCTTTCTAAGCATTATGTCTGCTAAATGACCTAGGACATGAACACTTTGAGGATCTTTATTCTTCCTCCCAGGCTTCTTCAAACAAGCTTCTTTAATGGATTTACCATAAATAGGGACATGTTTTATAGCTTGGAAGAGAGGTATCTTTACACATATATGCCTAAGTTGGTTTATTATATCAAAGGTTGGATCCTCTTTTGGTTTGGGTACTTCTTCCTCTAATCTTTGAGGAAATGGGGGCATTGCATCAAATGGTTTTGGAACCTCACTTTCTTTTATAAGATTGGGTTGGGCAAGTGCAGTAGGTAAAATTTCTTTCTCTAATTCCTCAATATGAATCTCAGTTATAAAAAGAGGGGCTAGTGCTGGCAAATTTGTTCAAGACCTTAGGTGAATATCACTAATATTTACATAATAAGAAGGGTACTAGTTTGGGTTTGTAGAGTAAACAGGTTGTTGCTGCTTATTTTTGGCATTAGGAACATTTTGAGTATGTAACTAAGTGGGCTTAGGGAAACCGATATTAGATGCAGGAGGAGGCATTAAGGTTGGTTGTTGTGGAGGCTTATGAAGATATCCAACTTGTTGGTTTGGCCATTGTTGACCTCCTCTCCATTGTAAAGTATGTTTCCAATTACCCTGAGGTGGTTGTGATGGAGTTTGAGGTTGTGTCCAACTTCCAGGAGGTTGTTTCTAATTCCCTTGAGGAGGCTGACATTGAGGTGCAAGATTATGATAATTTGGCCAGGGATTCTGAGGATTGTTCCAAGGCTGAGGTGGGTAACCTCCAAAATTTGTATTTTGTGAGGGTTGTCATTGATTATTATATGTATTTGAATATGGAGCACTAAAAGTTAAAGGTTCTTATGGCATACCTTGTCTTGGAGCTCATGGCCTTCTTTGAGCAATGAAGAAAATTTGGTCATCATCCCCGCTACTGGCTTGAATTTAATAGGAATTTGATTGCTCCCAATATTAGCCACTATCTTGCATCTACAGTCCTTCTTATTTTGTCTACAGAGAGGGTAGTATTCAGCTAGCATATCCTTTGCCTCCTCATACTTCTTGGCTTGCATTGTATCCAATTGAGTGGTCATATTATTGATGATGTCTTACTTTAAATCTGATAACAAGTGTTTGATTTATGTCCTTGAAACTCCACCAATAGTTGGTTTTCCCGTAGTTTTTTTTATGACCTCTTCCTTTCTTGACAACTCCTCTAGTGTAATTCAGGCATATTTTCTTGATATCCTCCCAAGTTACTTGAGTGATATCTCCTCCTCTCATTAATTCCAAAGCTTCAATAAAACCTCCTGATATCCCTCTTATAAAAATTAACTTTTGAGACTCTTTATTAAGCTCATGGCGTGGAGATTACTTCATACTAAACAAGAATCTTAAAATATTGTCTTCCAAACTTTCATCTTCTTTTTACTACATTCTAAAGATGTCATTCCCTTTTTATCCTTTACAATATTCTTTGTACTTATGAAGGAACATTTCCTTCATATCATCCCAAGTTCTGAAAATATCTCTTCCTTGACTCATAAACCATCTTAATATTATTCCTTCAGAGTAGTATGAAATATCTTGAGCCTATGAGCATTCACGGTGTACTCATAACTTCTACAGGGAATATCAAATTCAAACGGGAATGTGTCTGGGTCCTTTGTTACCAAGCAATAGAACTTAGGGAGGACTAAATCAAGAATGTTATTGAGGTTATGGTTGTCATTTTGGTTAGTGATAGGGAACTCAATTTTTTTTGGATGATTAGGTCTTTCCATTCTTGGTTGAACTCTTTCTTGGTAAGGTACCAAAGCAAGTTGGTTATCAGGTTTATTTTGAACAAGTGGTTCCCCCAGTGGAGGAAGATTGGAAAATATGTCAGTAAAGTATTTGCATCAATTGGTTCTTCTTCTAAGGAAGGGGAAGAGGAAGATTAAGGGGATAAATTGGTAATGACATCAACATAGGGATTCTCTTCTTCTTCTTGATTACCAGGGTTAGGTGGAAATCTTCCTAAGGCATCTCTTCTCCTATCTATATGCATGTATATTGAAATAAATTGAAATCGGCTTGAACTAGAATGTAACTTATCATTGACTAAATGTGAAATCTAGCTAAAGACAACATTAATAAAATAAATAAAAAATCATGGTTGTAATACGTCCTTAGTTTAGCACCATCTGGGGTAACAATGACAAAAATGTTTGACTTCCCAATTGGATCAATAACTAGGCTACAAAACATAGCTCATAGATTGGACATCCAGACCAAGAAACTATCTATCTCTTGGTGAAGGCTCATTTACTTTTTCAACCCAAGAAATGTGTACTACTCTATCCACTTTGGCTGCAGGAGCAGACACAAGAAACTGTCTCCAGTGGCTGCAGGAATAGTTAAACTCAAGAACAATTACTATAACTAAGATGAAACTAATACATAAATGAAAATGGATTACTCACCAAGTTTGCCTCCTAGGATGATTATATCCAAAACTCAATTACACACTATAAATTCATAACTTGATCACTTTATTCATTAATCCAAAAAGTGTTGATACATATCATAGCTTGAAAACTGACTAAATTTGTATTTGAATTGAAAACTTAATTGCTACATTACATTGAACTCTATTATGTCTAGCTAACCTCTGAAAAAGTTTCATCTCTTTATTTATAACAAAAACTACTAACTAACTAACCATTAAAAATTCAACACCTAAAGGAATATGCAGATAAGAATTATTACAAAACTAGGAAGAAGGAAAACTATTCATCAAATGAGGAACAACTAATTGTCCAATTACATAAGGAGTAAATATAGCTATCCACTACTTTCTAGATTTGTTCCACATTAAGAATGACCATTAAAGTGTTTAATTTTCTCTGAACGAGTTGCAACCAATTCATCATTTGACTTCTTCAAATATTGATCTTTGTTGAATGGTATTGAATTGGTCTCCAAAGGGAATAACTAACTGTCCAATTACATAAGGAGTAGATGTAGCTACCCTCTACTTCCTAGATTCATTACACATTAAGAATGACCATTAAATTCCTTAATTTTCTCCAAACGAGCTGCAACTAATTCATCATTTGACTTCTTCAAATATTGATCTTTTTTGAAAGGTATTGACTTGGTCTCCAAAGCATGATCCTCCTTGAGGATCGATTCTGACTGTGTTGATCTATTAATCATCCTGCACCATGACATTAATATGCACAAAAGAATATGAAAGATATATATCCATTCATTGTTAGAGTAAACATTCATTAAACCATAATTAGGATTAACATATATAAATTTCATGTTTATAACTACATAACAATGTTTGTCATACATAGGGATAATTAAGGTATAAGTTTACTATTCAATATGCCAAGTTCATAGAACTAGCCAAAGACCCCTAAAAACCAAGTCTAAGACACAACTTAAGACAAAAACCCATGACCAAAACATGAAGAATACAACAAGCATTGATAATCATTGAGCCATTATTTGGGTTCATCAATTACATCAGGAGAAAAGACCAAAGGTAATGTATTTCATTTTAATAATGCAGAGAATAGATGTTTGATTGTTCAAGTTTATGACAGTTAGCTATGGCACATAAGATTTTGCCATGTGAAATTTGATAATATTGTAAAGATGAACACTATTAGAGAAGTGAGAGATTTACCTAAATTGTTGAAGCCTACTAATGAGATGTGTAAGGAATGTCATGTTATATTGTGGTGACTGATAAGGAAAGTATTATCCAGGAAATTATTTTACACTTTCTGTAATTTTTTGGGGCTTATTTCAGCTAATTTTTGGGTCGACATGTTCTAACCCTAAAGCGACATAAAGATTGTATAAATTGGCTTAGGGTTAGGGTTTCATATTATGTATGTTTTGTAGTTTGTTCTTGCAACATAATTGAGCTATAAGGGGATTGAGTATTGCGATCAGATTATAATCACTGGATAATAATAATAATGGACTGGTTGTTGGTGGACATAGACCAGGGATTGGGTGAACCACGTTAAATATTTGTGTCTTGTGTTCTCTTCTATTTTGGTTTATTATTCTCTGATATTGGTTATAATTCTACATGTAGTTGTTATTTATGTCTTGTTATTCCTAACAAGTGGTATCAGAGCGAGGTTGTTTTCAGTTATCCTCTGCAGGAAGATCTCATAGTTTAGTGGGAGTCTCACGGTTGAGTGGGAGTAATGGAAGATGAGGGTAAGTTTAAGGTTGAGAAGTTTAATGGGAAGAACTTTCAGTTATGGAAAATGCAGATGGAGGACTATCTCTATCAAAAGGATTTATGGTGACCATTGGAAGGAGTGAGCAAGAACGAGGAAGCTATGTCTTGAAAGAGGATTGAGATATTCTGGATAGAAATTCATTGGGCACCATTCCCTTATGCTTGGCACAATTGGTGGCATTTAATATTACCAAAGCAAAGACAACTAAAGAGTTTATTGAAACCCTAGCAAAGTTGTATGAAAAGCCTTTTGCTTCAAATATGGTATTTCTTATGAAGTGTTTATTTAATATGAATATGGTAGAAGGTGGGTCAGTGGCTGATCATTTAAATGAGTTTAATACATTTAATAGTCAATTATCTTCTGTGAATATAAATTTTGATGAATAAATTAGGGCTCTTTTGATTCTGTGTTCTTTTCCAGAAAGCTGGAGTGGCTTGATAATGGTTGTTAGTAACTCTATTTCTAATTCAAACACCCTAAAATTTGATGATGTCATTGTTGTTATTCTAAGTGAGGAAATTCATAGAAAAAGCTCAGGTAAATCTACATCAGGTAGTGTTTTGAATGCAGAAAGCAGAGGTAGAACAAGAGATAGAGGGAAAAACTTTGGAAATAGTGGGAAATCACGAGGAAAGTAAAAGGAAAAGAGGTCTCAATCAAGAGGACCTAACAACTGTTGGTACTATGGAAAACCAAGTCATAAGAAGAAAGATTGTTGGTCTCAGAAGAATAAAGAAGGAGACAAACAAGAAGGCAATAAGGAGGAAAATGTGGTAAGTAATAAATCAAAATGATGTTTTTATTCTTTCCCTTGAGAATTTGATGATTCATGGGTTCTATATTTAGGAGCTTCTTTTCATGCTACACCCCACAAGACTTATTTTATTGATTATGTTCAAGGTGATTTTGGTTAAGTTTATTTGGGAGATAATGAACACTGTCAAATTATTGGGAAGGGAATAATTAAGATTAAGTTGCATAATGGGAATCATTGGCTACTACAAGAGGTAATACATGTTGCAAGGTTGAGTAGAAATTTAATTTTAGCAGGGCAACTAGGTGATGAGGCTTGCACAGTTACTTTTAATGATAAAAATTGGAAGGTTTCAAAAGTTTCCTTAGTAGTATCAAAAGGTATGAAAGTAGGCACCTTGTATCTTTGTACAGGTAATGTTGTTCCTTCTACTTTAATTGTTACAGAGAAAAGTGAATGTTTAGGAATAGTTGTTGCAATTGAGCAGGTAGAAAATAAAATAGTCGTTGTGGATACCAAAACAACACTATGGCACAACAGACTTGGGTACATGAGTGAGAAAGGTATGAAATTACTTCATTCAAAGAAAGTTTTACTAGGTCTGAAATATGTAAATCTGGATTTCTGTGAAAGTTGTGTATGGGAAACAAAAGAGAGTCAATTTCTTGAAGGGTGGGAAGGAAAATAAAGATGATAAATTAGAGCTTGTGCATACAGATGTATGGGGGAAAGCTCATGTATCTTCCCTTGGTGGCTCTCTGTATTATGTTACTTTCATTAATGATGCAACTAGGAAAGTCTGGATTTATTTCCTTACGTAGAAATCTGATGTATTTGAAACTTTTAAAAATGGAAAAGCTTGGTTGAGAATGAGACTGGTAAAAGATTAAAATGTCTCAGATATGATAATGGTGGTGAGTATTGCAGCAAAGAATTTGAATATTATTGTTCCTCTAATGGTATTAGTAGGTAGAAAACAGTTCCAAGGACTCCATAATAAAATGGAGTGGTTGAACGCATGAATAGGAAAATAATGAAGCATGCAAGGACTATGAGATTGCATGTTGGGCTTCCCTTAAACATGTGGGAAGAGGCTATAAATACTATTGTTTATTTAACTAACAGAGGTCCCTCTACTCCTTTGGGTTGTGGTATTCCAAAGGAAGCATGGACTGGTAAGAAGGTAAGTTATTCTTTTCTCAAAACCTTCGGTTGTGAAGCATTTGCACATATAGATTTTGAAAATAGAACCAAGCTGGAAGAAAAAACAAAGAAATGTGTATTTTTTGGATATGGCATTAATGAATTTGGCTATAGACTTTTTGATTTTGAAAATCGTAAAATTGTAAGAAGTAGGGATGTCATATTCAATGAGAAAGTGTTGTACAAAGATCTGTTGCAAGAGAATGAGAAGAAATACAATGATTATGTAGAGTTGGATGATGTTCCATTAATTCCTTATGCTCCAAAACAATAGAAAAAATAAATACCACACACCCCAGTGAATTTTAGATGGTCAACAAGGCTAAGTAGACCTCCAGATAGATTTTCACCTTCTTTGTATTCTATTTTGTTAACTGATGTTGGTGAACCAGAATGTTATAATGAAACTATGTAGGTGGATACAAAGCTTCAGTGCGATTTTGCAATGACAAAAGAAATGGACTCCTTGTTGAAAAATTAGACTTGGGATTTATGTAAGTTACCTGTAGGTAAACGGGATTTACAAAATAAATGGGTTTACAGGCTGAAAGAAGAAGATGAAGGTAAGATAAGATTTAAAGTCAGATTATTCGTAAGAGGATTTGCACATAAACATGGTATTGATTTTGATGAGATATTTTCTCTGGAGTTGTTAAAATGACTTCTATTCGTACTGTTTTAAGTATTGTGGCTACTAAAGATTTGCATTTAGAGTAGCTTGATGTTAAAACAACTTTTCTTCATGGTGATTTGAATGAAGAAATATATATGGTATGACCACAGGGTTTTGAGGTCAAGGGTAAGGAGAGTTTAGTGTGCAGATTGCAGAAAAAGTTTATATGGCTTGAAGCAAGCACCTCGACAATGGTATATTAAATTTGACACTTTTATGAATGAGAATGGATACACTTTATGTAATTCTAACCATTGTGTTTATTTAAAGAGGTTGAATGATGACAGCTAAATTACTCTATGTTTATATGTTGATGATATGCTTGTATATGGGTCTAACATGGATCATATTAAGGGGTTGAAACAATAGTTAGCACGATCTTTTTCTATGAAGGATTTGGGGGCAGAAAAACAAATCCTTGGCATGAAAATTTGCAGAGATAGGAAGAACATAAAATTAACTCTATCTCAAGTTGATTATGTTGAAAAGGTGTTGCAGAGATTCTCCATGAAAGATGCCAAAGTTGTCAGTACACCTTTGCCTGGTCATTTGAAATTGACTAAGGATATGTGTCCAAAGACACCATAAGAGGAGGCTAAAATGTCCAAGATACCTTATGCTTCAGATGTAGGGAGCTTAATGTATGCTATGGTATGTACTAGGATAGATATTGCACATGCAGTGGGAGTCATTAGCTGGTATATGAGTCACCCTAGGATTGAGCATTGGAATGCAGTCAAATGGATTCTCAGATATTTGAGAGGTACATCCAATAAGTTTTTACACTTTGGGGACTCTACTACTACTGTTCAAGGCTATGTTGACTTAGATTTGGCAGGAGATATAGATACCAGGTGGAGTACTACAAGTTATGTATTTACTATTGGTGGGACAACAATGAGTTATATTTCTCGGTTACAAAAGGTGAATGCTTTATCCACTACAAAGGCAAAGTATGTTGCTGCTACAGAGGCAGTCATGGAAGAATCTAGACATCCACAGGAAAATAATTATCTGTATTTAGACAGTCAAAGTGTCATTCATCTTGCAAATAATTCTACTTTGCACTCAAAGACAAAGAACATACATTTGCAGTATCATTTCATTCGGTTAGTTTTGGATGATGGACAGTTAAAGCTAGAAAAGATACATACATATGATAATCCAGCAGATATGTTTACAAAGGTTGTGATGAGGGAGAAGTTGAATTCTTGTTCAACTTCGGTTAGTATTCTAGATTGACTAGACTAATATAATAGTAGAGTCCAGGAAGGTTGGATCCATTAGGAGCTTCACGGGGTAGTGGTTTAGCTACAAGATCAGTCTCCAAGTGGGAGAATCATTGGTTTATGTGGAGTCTGATCAGTCCCCAAGTGGGAGATTGTTATATTGTGGTGACTGATCAGAAAAGTATAATCCAGGAAAGTATTTTACACTTTCTGCAATTTTTTGGAGCTTATTTTGGCTAATTTTTGGGCTGGCATGTTCTAACCCTAAAGCGGCATAAAGATTGTATAAATTGGATTAGGGTTAGGGTTTCATATTATGTATATTTTTTAGTTTGTTCTTCCAGCAAAATTGAGTTGTAAGGGGATTGTGTATTGTGATCAGATTGTTCACTAGATAATTATAATATTGGACTGGCTGTTGGTGGATGTAGCCCAGGGATTGGGTGAACCATGTTAAATCCTTGTGTCTTGTGTTCTCTTCTAATTTGGTTTATTATTCTCTAATATTGGTTATAATTCTGCATGTAATTATTATTTATGTCTTGTTATTCCTAACATGTCAGTTGGGTTATCTAACTAAATATACTTTCAAAATAAAGACTCATTCTTCAAGTGGATTGTTAGACCTGGTACATACTGATTTGTGTGGCCCTACTAGAACTAGAAGCTATTATGGAGATAGGTATTTCATATTGTTCATTGATGACTATTCAAGGATGGCGTGGGTTACATTCTTAAAGGATGAATTTGAAGCTATTGACAAATTTAAAATCTTTAAGGCTATTATTGAGATGGAAACATGTATGAAGACAAAATGTTTGAGATATGATTGAGGTGGAGAATTTACATATGGTAAATTTAATGCATTTTGTGAAGAACATGTGATAAAGAGGCAAATGTCTGCTCCACAGACCCCACAACAGAATGGTATTGCAGAGAGAAGAATATAACTATCCTATACATTGCAAGGAGAATGATTATTGGGGTAAATTTACCACAAGTCTATTGGAGAGAAGCGGTTAGCATTGCAGTCTACACATTGAGCCGAGTTCAAATAAAGCAATGTACTAGTAAGACCCCTTATGAGCTATAACATGGACATGTCACTACAGTAAAATATTTTAGAATCTTTGGAAGCAAATGTTACATCAAAATAGATGAATATTTAGGGAAATTTAATTGTATATGTGATGAAGGTATCTTTCTTTGTTATTCTACAAAGAGAAAAGCAAACAAGTGTTACAGTAACAGGTTGAGAAAGGTAATTGAAACTGTTAATGTTAAAGTGGATGAAAACTATCAGAAAGAAGCCATATCTTGTAGATATGAATCAGATGGTGAGGAAGACAATCAAGAAATACAGGTATAGAATCAGTATCTAAAGTAGAATGGTTCGATAGATCAAGATGAAGAAGTTGCAAATGCGGAAGAAGTGGAGACACAAGAGTCAGCCACAAATGCAAATTTGAAGACTCCAATGTACGTAAGGTAAATAATTCTAAGAATCAAATTATTTGTGATAGGAATAAATTTGTTCAGACTAGAGGAAGACTTGCTGGAAATGAAATTTGTTTGATTTCTAAGATTGAACCTAAGGATGTCGATGAAGCATGTAAAGATGAAAGTTGGGTTAAAGCCATGGAAGAAGAATTGGAACAAATTGAAAAGAAAAAAGCATGGATCCTAGTTCCCAGAGTCAGCTACAAATGCAAATTTGAATACTCCGATGTGTGTAAGGTTAAATCATTCTGAGAATCAAATTATTTGTGATAGGAATAAAGTTGTTCAAACTAGAGGAAGACTTGCTAGAAATGAAATTTGTTCAATTTCTAAGATTGAACCTAAGGATTTTGATGAAGCATGTAAAGATGAAAGTTGGGTTAAAGCCAGAAAAGAAGACTTGGAACAAATTGAAAAGAACAAAACATGGATCCTAGTTCCTAGATCTAAGGACAAGAATGTGATTGTTACTAAATTGGTATTCATAAACAAATTGAATGAAGATGGTGAATTGGTTTGAAATAAATCCAGAATCATTCGTATGGTTATACATAAATGGAAGAGATTGACTTTGAGGAGACCTTTGATCTTGTTGCTAGAATTGAAGTTGTTAGAATTTTCTTGCATATGCTACTTACAGATACTTCAAGGTATATCAGATGGATGTTAAATCTGCATTTCTGAATGGAGAGTTGGACAAGGAATTTATGTTGAACAACCTGATGGATTTCCTTTGACTGATAAGAATGATATGGTTTGTCAATTGAAAAAAGAATTATATGGATTGAAACAATCCCCTAGATCCTGGTATGCAAGATTGGATAAGTATCTTTTAAATTTTGGATTCAAAAAAGGTACTATTGATAATAACGTGTACTTTAAAGTTGATCATGATAACATTTTGATTGTTGAAGTCTTTGTGGATGATATCTTTTTTGTGGTAATGACAAGTTGAGTAAAGAATTTTCTAATGAGATGCAAAAAGAGTTTGAGATGTCCATGATAGGTGAGATAAAATTCTTTCTTGTTTTGTAATTACACAATCAAAAAAAGGTATTAATTTCAGATCTTATTCCAAGTATGTGAAAGAATTATTGAAGATGTTTAGTATGGAAGATTCAAAACCAGTTTGTACTCTTGTGGTTACTAGTTGCAAATTAAGAAAGGATGATGATTCACCTAAGGAAAATCAAACCAGATACAGATCTATGATTGGTGGATTATTGTACTTGATACAGACCAGACCTAACATTATGAATGCAATCTATATTTTTGCTAGATTTCAAGCAGATCTGAAAGATTCTCATGTTGTAACAATGAAAGAATATTCAAATACTTGAAAGGAATAGTTGACTGTGGCTTACAGTATGGTAAGGATAATGATTTTATAGTGAGTGCTTTTACTGATGTAGATTGGGTAGGTAATATGGGTGACATAAAGAGTACAAGTGGAGAAGCATTCTTCTTGGGTAAGAGGTTAGTTTCATGGTAAAGTAAAAAAAAAATTGTATATCACAATCTACTGCTGAGGATAAGTATGTTGTTGTTATTAATCGTACACAAGTGATATGGATGAAGCAAATGTTAAAAGATATTAGAGTAAATATTGATGAGCCTATTGCTATCTATTGTGACAACTAAAGTGTTATCAATATTTCAAAGAATTTTGTGTTACATTCAAAGACAAAGTATATATCCATCAAATATAATTTCTTGAGAGATAAGGTTAGTGAAAAAAAGTCAAATTGGAATATGTATCTAATAAAGATATGATTTTGGATATCTCCTTGAAGCCCTTACAAAAGGATACTTTTGAGTATCTCTGAGGTAAGATTGAGGTGATTGCCCCT
This sequence comes from Thuja plicata, assembly GCA_018584345.1. Classification (NCBI taxonomy): domain Eukaryota; kingdom Viridiplantae; phylum Streptophyta; class Pinopsida; order Cupressales; family Cupressaceae; genus Thuja; species Thuja plicata. The sequence continues at coordinate 2,426,744 of MU228495.1, read as the reverse complement.
CCTGATCAAAGCTAGAGATGAATTTATGTGCATCAGTATAGTGTTCTTATAGAGATTATTATTGATCTAGATTGATTTTTTGGTGGCAACTACTCGAGGGAAATAGTTAGTCTATGTGGGGTATGTTATTTAGTTGGTATTTAGTTTTTTCCTTCTATGACTTAGTGCATATATGTGCCTTTTCCACTAATGTCTAAGGGGGGAGATAGCCATGTGAAAAATAAGTGTGAGACTAACGAGAGATTATTATTAGATGGAGAATATTTGTTAGAGAGACTATGAAAGATAATATTGTAGATATTTTTGGTAGTACTGTTGATATGATTTCTTTATGCATTGATCATTTTTCACATCATATGTTTCCATCAATGCCAGAGGAGGAGATTATTGGAGATTGTTGGACTATCATGCATATATGTGCTGACATTGATGTTTTGTCATTGATGTCAACATATTTCTACTGTTGGCGACAGTGTTCCTGGTATGTTCAGTGAGAAGATTTGTTTGGTATGACTATTGCATTGAAGATCAGATGTTGTGAATATACAGATGGTTTTAGGGATGTCTATAGTTGATTTATGTCAATTTATAGAGGTTCACATGGCGATTTTAGTGAGTTATGAATGATTGATCAGAGATTGGTATTTTGGATATTTAGGAAGAGACAGTGTTTCATTGTTTGGATCAGTGTGGTTTGATTATGTAATATTTAAGGTTACTAACCTGGCAGTGAGTTTAGGACATGGATACATGTCCTCATCTTGATTGGTTCATGATTTTGACATTGGAAAGCTATTTTTCTTAAGTGACATAGGTTGTTGATTAGTCTTCTTTTTGAACAATGCAGAGATAATGGTGAATTATAAGATAAAGTTGTTTTGGTTGTTGCTATGGCATTTCACGTTACTTTCTATTGTTTACAAATCATATTCTATTCATATTGTTGGATCGCATTGAGTTATGTGATCGGATTTGGTGATTTTCTTGTGGCGTGTTGGTGTTCTTACTATTCTTGATTGACATGGTGGTGTAGCTTGATGCGATGGATTGTGATGTGATTTATAGAGTTGGACGTGTTTGAGAATGAAGATTTGGATCCTTACTATGTCTTTATTGACATGTTTTGGATCACATTGATGATTGTATTATATTTGATTAAGTGTTTGTAATTTAGGTCCTTGGTCGACCTTGAAGAAATAAGTTGATGAATTGTATAAAGTTAATGATGTAATATCCCTTTGTGGATAGGATTGTGTGCAAAGAAAGAGGATCATATATGCAAAGAGGTATGAGTGGAATCTGCAATTAAGGCATAGATTTTATGTACTCATTGGAACTATATTGGCATATCAGAGATGTTATAAGTTAATTCATGAATTGTGGATTGATGTCCATTGTGGATTGTAATCAGAGATTGGTGTAAGGTAGTGAGCCTTATTTTGGGTTGTATCTCATGTTGTATTTGAGCAGTGAGCTCTAGGAAGTATGCCTGAATGCATGTGCATTCCCCTTGTAATAGTCCTAATAGGGTATAATGCTTTTAGCAGAGTACATCATCTTGTGGATTTGATCCCCACCATTTTTTTCCCTTAATTGGGTTTCCACGTCAAAAAATATTATTTTTATGTGTTGATTAATTTGTTGTGATCTTGGTTTAATTTTCATCATTCAGATATGAGATTTAAGGTTTAAAAGTTTATTGAGGTTTTTAAGTTTTGGGACACAACTGATTCACCAACCTCTTAGTTACGTGTTGCCTTATTTATAACATGGATGTGCTGATATGGACTACCAAAGAAACATTTTGAAGATGGAAGCAAAGAAAATTAGAAATGGGACAAAAAAAATATAGTGGAAGCTCAAGCTGCTTTACAAGCAGTTAAGATGGGTAAGAATATGGGTGTCAAAAACTTGTACTTGGAAGGATATTCCCTTATTATTGTGGAAGAAATTATGGTGGGTACTTCTCAGGCATGGCATTTAAAAAAAATTATTTATGTTATCCAAAAATAATTAGCAAAATTTGAAGGTTTCAAAATTACCCATGTCAAAAGGAAAGGGAATGAGGTGGTGGATTTACTCTCCAAGTAGGCGTTGACACTTGACGAGGAAGAGGTACAGTAATAGGATTTTGTATTCTCCCAATGGAGTTTGAAATCATTATAAACACAGTGGTGGATGATAAATTAAATAATTTAAAATAAAAGATGATTAATTGAATGGGTTGGCAGCGTGTGTGATGGGATGGATTGATTGAAGAAGTGCATTTAAAAGTGTTTTTTGTTGATTTTGGAAACAAAGTCAGTAGTGTGTGCTTCTATGAAGAACAAATGGAGGCTATGTTCACTCTTTTGATGACAGGAAAACAAGAGGGCTTCTTTGTGTTAGCAATAATAGTCCACCAATACAACTGAGAGGGGGGGCGCGAATCAGTTGTGTGCCAAATAATTAAAATTTAAACTTTATAAACCAATTACTTAATGCAATTCTGAACACATCAAATACAACCACCATAACACATGCAACTATTGTCAATGAAAGCTTGTTAAGGGAAAAAACCGGTGGGAATAATCACCCACAAATAATGTACTAAAAGTATAGTATTCATGTTAGGAGATTTAGCCCTGTTAGAAGCTGATTATTACATATAGTAAACAGTCCCTGTTAAAGGAAAAATATTTTTAGGATTCAAGAGAAACAAGAGGCTCACTTCCCAGTTACACTACCCAAATGAGAAGGTTAAATCCACCTTCTAGACTCATTGTCAGAAATACATATAGAGAGATATACAATAACTAGTGAACTGACTGATGACAACTTGCTTTGACCAAATAGTTCCAATTAAGTTTATCACAATCAATATCTCTTCTCTACATCTATCAAACTTGATAATTACAATCTCTCAGCTTCCTCAACACACTTCCATTTACCTCACCAAGAAATAACTCTCCTTTATACAAGTTTACAATAAACAGTTAGGTTTTCCAGTTAAGACTTCCCCAATGCACAAACAATTATAAAGACCCTTGATAAGATAAACATAGTACCTTACATAATTAAACATCAATTACAATTCAAAAAATTATACTCTGATATCTTTAATCAACGCTCACCATCCTCTAAACATGTTACACCACTGTAGCTGGCTACAAATAGATTTTTGCAAGATCGTGCGCCTCAGCTGACATCACCAAGAACACATTGACCCAATAATCACAAGTAACATTCTCCAACATGTCTTATACCATGCCTTAATCTCACAAATCATAACTCATTCTCTTATACAAGTTATCCCAAAAACATAGCTTGACTATCTCTGTCATAATTCTTTGTCACTATTTTGTAAACAGTCTTCACCAAAACAACTATAACATATGTCAATAGTGAGATCAAGACAAGAAACCTTAGATATAAGATCACTGCTCATCCTTGTATACATATCCATCCTTGCATTATTTGAAATCCCATATAGTGTTTGTACACTACTGCCAGTCTTGTTTATACAAATGATAACCAGTCTGTCTGAAACTTCAGATGAAACCAATGAAAACATATGTTGACATCAATAACAAAACATGAATGTCAAAAAATCTAACAGAAATAGTTCCAACAATATCCCGCTTTGGCATTGATGGAAACATATGTGAAAATCCATCAACCCAAGAGTATCCTTCTTAATACAATCTTCTCAATATCCTCTTCATAGTTTCTCCAAACACAGTAGGGATTTTCTACTTGAATCTCTCCCCCTTTGACGTCAATGGAGAAGGGTACCATAGCTCTTATCCTACTCTATCCATCCCACCTCTTCAAAGTGTAGCTTTTTCAAATCTTCATGCCTACAATAACCAAGTGCTTGATCACCCAAATATGCTCTGATATGTTCTGCGATAATTCCCCATGAGGAGTGCATCCAAGCATAAAGTCCAGTGGTTGATATAGCTCTGATAGCTACTAGACTGATGCATTTCTACATAATTTAGTTCTTTCAAGGAGGGGTTCCCACCCCAATCATACCTCTGAGATTCTCAAAGGCATCTTTTGACAAAGGTTTTGTGAGTATATCTTCTATTTTCTCCTTTGTACTGATGTACTTCAATCTAACTTCCTTTTCTGCAACCTTGTCTCTTAATAAGTGATATTTGATTAAAATGTGTTTGGTATTTGAATGCATAACATGATTATTTGACATATTCACTATGATTATATTTTCACAATGCATAACCACTAGCTCTTCAAAATTAATCCTAATGTCCTTCAACATCTGCTTCATCCACACAATCTGTGTACAATTTATAGCAGCAACAACATACTCAACAATAGCCTGAGCTATACAATCCTACTTCTTACTTAACAATGAAACCAACCTCTTTCCAAGAAAAAATACACCACCACTTGTGCTCTTTCTATCATCAACACTTCCTGCCCAATCAACATCAGTATAAGCATGCAAAGTAAAATTATTAGAATTTTCATACCATAAGCCATATTCCAGTGTTCCTTTCAGATAACTAAATATCCTCTTAACTACAGAAAGACGAGTCTCTTTAGGATCTTCTTTGAACCTCACAATAATTCCAAATGCATTAGCAATGTCTAGTCTAGTGTGAGTTAGATATTGTAAGCCTCCAATCATGGATCTATACTTTGTCTGAAAAACACTTTGAGATTCATCAATAGTAGTAAGCTTGCAACTAGTAACCATAGGTGTTCCAACAGGTTTACAATCTTCCATTCCAAACTTTTTCAATAAATCCTTAAGATACTTGGTTTGAGAGATGAAAATACCATGTTTGTCTTGGGTCATTTGCAAACCAAGGAAGAAATTAATTTCACCAATCATAGACATTTCAAATTCAATTTTTATTTCCTTAGAAAAATTCTTACTCATTTCATCATTGCCTCCAAAAATAATATCATCTACAAAGACTTCAACAATAAAGACTCCATATTCACTAGTTTGCAAATATAAATTACTGTTTGCACTACCTTTTCTAAAACCAAGATGTAGCAAATACATGTCTAATCGAGCATACCATGCTCTAGGTTCTTGTTTCAGTCCATACCATGCATTTTTCAACTTCCAACCCATGTCTTAATCATCTGACAAAGGAAAGCCATTGGGCTGCTCAATGTACACTTATTCATCTATATCTCCATTCAAGAATTCAAATTTCACATCCATCTGATATACCTTAAATTTATTGTGTGCTTCATAAGCAAGGAACAATCTTACTACTTCTAATCTTACAAAAGGAGCAAATGTTTCGTCGAAGTCTATGCCTTCTTTTTTTGAGTAGCCTTTACAAACAAGTCTAGCCATATTCCTTGCAACCATACCTTCTTCATTCATTTTGTTTCTATAAACCCATTTAGTCCCTATAACATTCTTGTCCTTAGGTCTAGGAACCAATTCCCAAGTGTTGTTTTTCTCTATCTCATCCAATTCTTCTTATATTTATTTAGTCCAAGATTCATCTCTACATGCTTCGTCAGTAGTTTTTGGTTCTACTTGTGAAATCAAACAAATATGATTTCTCATTCTAGCTCTTGTCATCATTCCTTTATTTGCATCACCAATAATTTGATTCTCAAGATTATTTTTCTTAATATACCTTGGTTTCTTTGGAGTCTCAGTAGGATCATTTAAACATACCTCAATTTCATTGTCAACTTCAAGAGTTTCCTCTTGACTTGCAGTAGTCTCCATATCCTCTGAAATCTTATTACATTCATACAATCTTTCCTAAATCTGAAACCTCTCATCAATTCTCACATTAGCACTTTCAACTATCTTCCTCAGTATTAGATTGAATCATTTATAAGCCTTACTTTTAGTAAAATAACCAAGGAAATTCCTTCATCACTTCTAGCATGAAATTTTCCTATCTCATCATCCCTTTTCATATAACATTTGCTACCAAATATTCTAAAGTATTTTATAGTAGGAGCATGATTAAACCAAAGTTCATAAGGTGTCTTATTGGTACCTTCTCTGATCTGAATTCTATTTAAAGTGTAGAATGTAGTACCAATACCTTCTCTCCAATTCACATGCAACATGTTCCCTTCAAGCAACATAGTCCTGACAGCATCTAGTATAGTTATGTTTCTTCGCTCTGCAATCCCATTCTGTTGTGGAGTCCTAGGAGATAATGTTTGTTTGTATATTTCATGCTCTTCACAGTAGGTATTAAACACATATGATGTAAATTCTCCACCTCTATTAGACCTCAAACATTTTATCTTTACACCTGATTCATTCTCAACTTTTGCTTTGAAAATCTTAAACTTATCAAAATCTTCAGAATTTTCTTTAATAAATGAAACCCACGTCATCCTAGAAAAATCATCAACAAAGAGTATAAAATACCTTTCTCCATGGTATGATCTTGTTCTTGGAGGACCACATAGATCTATATGCACCAGATCCAACTTCCCCTTTGTTGAGTAAGATTTGCTCTGAAAATTGCTTCTAGTTTGTTTCCCCATCACACACTCTCTACATATGGTGTTAGAGGGCTTCACAATTTTTGGTAAATCTCTAACTTCATTTGTCATACTTTCTTTCATAATGTTATCAAAATTTATATGACAGAACCTTCTATGCCATAACCAATTGTCATCAACTTTCACAACAAAACAAGTAGGTTGTGTAGTATTCAATTCAAAAACATTACCTCTTAACTTTGTATGTGATGCAATCAAATCTCCCGACTTACTTCTGATAGTATATTTCCCATCATTGAACTTCAAATGATAGCCCTTATCTACAGGTTGTCCAACACTCAACAAGTTGTGCTTAATTCAATCAACAAGTAATACATCATTAGTATTAGTTTTACCATCAAGAGAAATTGAACCTACTCCAATGATCAATTTTGGAGTGTTATCACCAAATCTGACTACACCACCATCATATTTATTTATATGAACAAAATTTCTTTTATCACCAGTCATATGAAGTGAACAACAATTATATATGACCCATTCAGATTTATTTTCAACATGAGAAACTAGGGCTCTTTCTTCATGAATAGGATCTTCATCCTTACTAGATATAAATCCAATTTCATCATAATCCAAAACATCATCATCAGACACACCTTCACTATAATAATAACATTCCTCACCTTTAGAATAATTTGGTCTATGAAACTTATATTTATGGTTGGGAACCCGTGTGGGACATCTAGATGCAAAATGACCAATCTTATTACATGAAAAACACTTTAGGGGTAACTTGCCTTCAAATTTACCCTTACCTATATTTTATCTTCTTGTGATCAAAGCCACAATTTCATCTAGTTTCCTTTCCCCTTCTACTATATTTGCCCAATCATCAACATATTCACTAAGTTCTTCATACATGTTACCTCTGTTGGTGCTCACAAGACTTGATAAAGTCTTTTTGTCATTGTGTACAATCACCTTAAATGCATATTCCACCTTAGGTAATGTATCTCCCAGCTCTGCGAGCTCAAAGTTGGTCAACTTAGTGATGAATACCTCTCTCTTGAATTTTTTTGACAGAGGTATGATCCCTTCTATCGCTTGCACTTTAGTTTTGTAGACAGGTGTCAAAGATCTGAGAATATTTGCGATCACTTCTTCAATATATGTGCCTCTAGATTTTCTAATCCCTGTAAAAACCTCTTTAACCCTTTGTACATATGCTCTTACATTCTCATCATCTTGCATTCTTAAAATCTCCATCTTAGTCTTCCAATTTTGCAACTTCGTCTGCTTGGTAAACTTATCTCCTTCATATAGTGCCTCAAGTCCTGTCCAAATTTTATGTGCAGAATCTAGGTCTTTAACCTCTATGAATTTACCCTCTGAGAGCACATTGATCAATGCTTCTCTTGACCCCATTTTACAACTAAATAAATTCTTTGCTTCTTCATTAGCTTTATCTAATTCATCTTCAGGCTTGATCTGCTCATCCTTCTTAGTAATCATCCAGTAATCATCCAGTAATCAATCCCTAAGCAGAGTAGGTGAGTTCTCATCTTGTTCTTCCAATTGTCAGATTTTTCAGGAACAAATTTTGGACTCTCATTCCTATAGAATACAATCTTTAGGATCACCTCAAGCTCTTAAGCTTTCTCTCAGAGGACCACGAGCTCTGATACCAATTATTAGCAATAATAGTCCACCAACACAACTAAGAGGGGGGGTGAATCAGTTGTGTGCCAAATAATAAAAATTTAAATTTTATAAAATAATTACTCAATGCAAATTTGAACATGTAAAATACAACACCATAACACATGCAATTATTTTCAAGGAAACCCTATTAAGGGAAAACCCCGGTGGGAATTAACACCAACAAATAATGTACTAAAAGTATAGTATCTCTGCTAGGATATTTAGCCCTGTTAGAAGTTTATTATTACATACAGTACACAGTCCCTATTAAAAGACAAACCCTATTAGGATTCAAGAGAAACAAGAGGCTCACTTCCTAGGCACACTACCCAAATGATAATGTTAAATCAACCTTCTAGACTCACTGTCTGAAATATATATAGAGAGATATACAATAACCAATGAACTGACTGATGGCAACTTGCTTTTCCCAAACAGTTCGAATAAAGCTCACCACAATCAATATCTCTGCTCTACATCCGACAGACTTCATAATTACAAGCTTGTAGCTTCCTCAACACACTTTCATTTACCTCACCAAGAAACAACTCTCCTTTATACAAATTTACATTATACAATTAGTTCAGCATGTTTAGACTTCCCCTATGCACAAACAAGTATATAGACCATTGCTAAGATACACATGGTACCTTGCACAAGTAAACATCAATTAAAACTCAAAAATTATACTCCAAGATTCATAATCCATGCTCGTCATCCTCTAAAGACATTACACCAATGTAGTCAGCCACAAATAGATCTTTCCAAGATCACATGCCTCAGTTGACATCACCAAGAAGACATCGACACAATAATCACAAGTAACATTCTCCAACATGTCTTCTACCATGCCTTAAGATCGCATATCATAACTCATGCTCTTATCCAAGTTATCCCAAAAACATAGAGACTATTGTTGTCATAATTCTTTGTCACTGTTCTCTAACCAGCCTTCACCAAAACAACTATAACTTATTCCAATAGTAAGATCAAGCCAAGTGACGTTAGATATAAGATCACTACTCATCCTTGTATACATCTCTATGCTTGCATGATCTGAAAGCTTGTACAATGTCTATACACTACTATCAGTATTATTTGTACCAATGGTAACTAGACTGTCTAATACTTCAAATGAAACCAACTAAAACATATGTTGACATCAATGAAAAAACATTAATGTCAACACCTCTAACAGAAACAATTCCAACACTTTTTCCATGTGAAACCACAAAGGCTGAAAAGGTTGCTCAAATGCAAAACACCAAAGGTGGTGAAGGCAATTATGGCTTTGTTGAGTCCTAAAGTCATCGATGTTAAGCACAAGTTCTATTTAAATGTGGACATTATCACAGTAGTTTTATCTTGGGGCCTTGAACTTGTAGGAAATGAAGAAACTGTTAAATGGGTGATGAACAAGTTGTATGACTTGGATCATTTTTTTGGGTGGGCAGTGTCTAGTATAGGGCTGGTTATTTTAGAAGGGGTAGAAGATGAGTAGGAGATGAAGGACTTTGGCATTGTCCCTTTCATCAACTAGTCCAAACCATTTAAATAGGGACGCATATCGTGTGAAGGTGAAGGTGACATGGAAAGACTTGGTGGTAGAATTGAGGAAGCATGAGGCTCTTCTAAATAGAGGAGTGGGCATAGTGGCAACACAGCCCCAAGTGCCAGGATGAAGGAAAACATGGTGATCTAGGCGAGCGGGTAAAACAATTATCGAGGTAGGCGGGGAGCAAGGCATTTAGGGTGAAGAGGTTTTGGGTTAGGGTCTATTTTTTGACACTTACTTTTTATTTCTAGCACAAGTATCCTTGCAATTTTGAATGAACGGGGAGATTGTCTTTGTTTACTTACATTATAGTGCCAATTATGCATCAATAAAATGGGCATGAATGACCCTTGTGTTACTGTGTGTGGTAAAATGTGAGATTAGAATCTGCAACCAAACACTTCAATAAACCATTACATCGAAAAGGGTTAGTAAAAACATAAGATTCAAAGCATGGTAAAACCCCTCGAAATAGGCTTATTACTTCCTACTTGAAGTGAGTGTGATTCTCATAGTTGTTCATCAGATTGGACATAGGGAAATTAGTGACTTGACTACTCCAAAATGGAAGATTCAATGCAATGTGGAGCAAGATGCATAGACTTGCATGCTTTTCTCTTGAAAGCTTGAAAATGAGAATGCATACAATATCAGATGAAATGCATAGCAACTATGATAAGTGAAATTAGAATGCAAGACTTGAACTAGAAATGAGAAGAATAATGCATCTATATTAAGCTATGAGATGAGAACTAGAATGCCATTAAGCTAATAAATGAAGCTAAACAATGCCAACATGCAAGAAACTACCATTAGAGTAAATAAACTATGAATGTACTATGAATTATAGGATGAAAATAGCATTATAACTCTACTCCAAATCTTCTTGTTATGAATGAGCAAGGGAGCTATCTCTTTTATAAGAGATTCCAAGAAATGAGTGGTTGAGATTAAGAGGCAAAAGAATTTGATCAATGGTGGAGATGCAATTCTCCTCAATCCATGTGAGATGATAAAGTGATTTTGATTGGCCAACTTATGAGGAGAATATGACAAAATTGGTATTTTCCTCCCTTTTATTTGTTTTATTTGATTTTTGAGTTCACACCCATGTGTGAATGGGTTCACTTTTTGATTTAAAAGGAACTTAGGGCTTTTTTATTTTATCCCAATGTTTTATGCTTTTTGAGTTTAGGCTTTGATGATTGATGATTTGATTCAACAAGTTAAGATTAAAATTATGAAAGCAAGTTTGATTAAATGCTCAATAGTTTAGAGTCTAGTGATAATGTCTTAGATTTAGGATTTATTAAGACCAAATATTTGAGAAAGGGGGGATATGAGTTTGCTAGACCATTTTTGGGTGATTACATTTTCCCCTCTTTGACTAATGTGTGATCAATCTGGGAACATATTGGGTCAAAGAACATTTTGAAGATTGATTGAATCTAGAAATAGCTTGATGCGAAGCAATGAAACTATCCCACAGATCATAAATCAATTTTGGACTTGATCGAATGAAGATCGATTGAAGATTTGAAGATATCAGCTCTGGAATTCATTGAGCGAAGACCGATAGAGAGATCTGAATATATCAGCTCTGGGATTGATTGAGAGAAGACTGATAGAAGAGTCTGAGCATTTAGTTTGATGTAAAGAGACGAAACTAAATGTTCGTCCTCCCAGCAGATTTCTTGATTTAAGATTAAGTTTGAATGATGAATCAACCTGATGTGGTGCAATGAGACTGATTGCCATTTGATTGATTGATTAGGATAATTGACTTGATATGGATATTGATGAAGCCAATTACCAGATTCAGGGGAGTTCTCAGATTGATATGGTGTGATGAATCTGATATTCCCCTAGAGCTTTGAGATTTGATGCATAGTGATGAGAATCACTTGGTTAGATCTTGATTTAAGTCAGAGCCTGATGCCCCTAGAGATTGAACTGATTGATGTGAATCAAATTGTTGATGTAGTGGTACTGCCCCCTCGGGAACAAAATCAAAAGGAGGGGAAGCACAAACCCGATAGATCAAAAAAACATTGGGATATGATATATGAACCTATTTTAAGGTCCTGGTTGACCAAGTTTGACCAAAATTAACTTGCATTGACCTTTTTTGGATTGAAGAGGGAAACGCACATGAAATCTGATCAAGAGGAATCTTGAATCAAAATCCTATGAGGAAAGCATCGACAATCAACTGCATTTATGACAAATAGGTTAACCTGCATTTTTTAGGATCAAAAAACTTTCAAATTTTGATTTCGGTCCCGAAAATGGATTCAAAGCGGTCTGATTAGCCAAGGGTGCAATTTTCAAAGCAAGACAGATTTTGTAGGCTTTCTTTGTCTTAAATCATAAATGACAGATGTAAATCATGCACGTTTCATTGATCTTATGCAGAATATATATCATGCTTTTGTTCTTTTTACTGACCCTTTGTGCGTAGATGGATAACCTTAAGGAGATGAAATGCAGTTGATTACATCAACAAAGGATTAAAGGAAGCGACAGGTTAAAAGAATAGCTCCATGTTTATATTTATCTGATGGAGTGTGTTACAATCCTATCATGCAAGCCTAGAAATGCAACCTACGACATGAGTCAAGTCACCGATTTCCTTAGTCGCTATATTTTCATCGTTTGGACATTTGGGACACCATAGTCAGTACAACCCTTGCTAGCACCTCAGGAGCTATAAGGATATGAATATGACCCTTCATCAGATAGATGTGAGAAATGGATGTAAGCATCTAGGCACAAGCACTGAGATGACCTGAACAACGTTTCTAGTTTTGATATAACAATAGTACACCAGCATCGAGGCATTCGGGGTCATGATAATGATGAGTGTGTTGTTGTTGAAACAAGCAGAACAACAGACAAGGAGATAGTACCAACCTCACCTTATGGTGCAAGAGAGTAGGATCGAGGGATGTGTGGCTTATCCACCTGAATGCGGAAGCTCTTACCACATACACCCTATCGTCTTTGACATAAGGATCATTGGAACTACACCAACAAGAAGAAATCAAAGAAAACATGAGAAATCATTGATAACAGACAACATCCAAGAAAATTATCAACAATCATTTAGTCTATTTAACTTGTTGGTGAGGTGAGTGTTAAGAAACACCGTCGTGTGTGTTATTGCATTGTGTTATCCGATGTTGTGTTTAGGAACACAGGTTTTGTCCAAAAGGGAGTGTTGAGAAACACTATTGATTAAAGTGTTGAAAAACACTAGTGTATCAGTGGCAAACTATCCAGAGAAGAAGACCAATTTTGAGGACCAGACAGGTTGACTAACAGGATGTCGAAAAGAAGTAGGCCTATACAAGACCTAAAGATGGCTTCAATCAGTGAAGCAATGACTAACTTGATATGATAGCTCAGAGAAGTATGGAGATCATCCCATAGATGAGATGAGCCAAGATATGCGTCGATAGATGGAGCACTGAGTTTACAAGTGGCGCCTATTGCCAGGTTTTCACTACTTGGCAGAGATTCTATTTTTGCTACCAGGGCACCTGTTTCCAGTTTTTCACCAAGGCACTTTTTCTTGATTTTCAATTTTTTTGTATTTTTGTATTTTTTGAATTTTTCTCATTTTTTTTATTGACTCATCGAGGTGCTTGTTTGCCAGGTTTTCATCAAGACAGCCTTTTTTCAAGACATTTTCCAATTTTTTTTGTATTTTTATGCTTTTTCGTTGTTTTTTATATTTTTTCAGGATCATATATATATACATGCTGCTGACCAGCGAGAATGCTCAAGCATAGAATTTTTTTAGGTGGAGAGTATTGATGGGATCAATAAAGGTATCCCCCTTTGGAGTTGATAGCTGATAAGCCCCAAAGCTGAATGTTGTGGTGATCACAAAGGGACCCATCCAATTGGGTTCAAACTTCCCCTTTTGTTCATGATGTTGTTGATTTTTAGGATTTTCTTTGAGCATATGGTTTCTGACCTGAAATTCTCTAGGTCTCTTTTTTTTGTTGTAGCCTCGAGACATTCTCTTCTGATAGACCCTCAGATGGTCAAATGTTGCTTTTCTACACTCATCGAGTAGTTCTAGCTCTTGGATTCTGAAAATCCGATGTTCTTCATCTGTAATGAGTCCATGTAGGTTGACTTAGAGCAAAGGTATTTCTATCTCAATGGGAAATACAGCCTCTGTGTCATATACCAAAGAAAATGGCGTTGCCCTTGTAGGTGTTCTGATACTTGTTCTATAAGCCCATAAGGCTAGATTGAGTTGAAGATGTCAATCCTTTCAAGTCTTGCTCACTGTTCGGTGTAAGATCTTCAATATATTCTTATTGGGGGCCTCAGCTTGTCCATTCCCTTGAGGATAGTAAGTAGAAGAACACTATTAGGTGATTTTGAACTTGTCACAAAGTTCGTGCATGTCTTTGTTCTTAAATTGTCCCCCATTGTCTGTCACAATAGATGAGGTGAGGGGATACCGTATCTGCAGATGATATAATTAAGGATAAACATGGATACTTGTTTACTCATAGCTTTGATCAAAGGGAATTATTCAACCCATTTTGTGAATTATTCTATGGTTGTTATAATGAATTTGTGTCCACCTGAAGATGATGGGTAGATTTTCCCAATCACGTCAAAGGCCCATTGTTGAAATGGCCAGTGGGTAACAAAAGTTAATAGCTCACGTGAGGAGCATGAATCAAATGGCCATGAGTTTTTCACTTCTTGTATGTTTTAGCGAAATGTATGGCATCTTTTTCCATAGAGGGACAGTAATACCTTGCTCGGAGCACTTTCTTAGCTAATGAAAGACCATTCGAATGAGATCCACAAATACCTTCGTGGAGTTCCTCTAGTGCACGTTTGGACTCATCGTGTTTTAGAAACCTAAGGAGAGTACCATCAAGACCTCTTCTATACAGGTCGTTAGCCATGATTAGGTAACAGGATGCATTCCTTATAAGGCTTCTTTTTTCATTTATTAATAGGTTACTTGGCAAAGTTTGGTTTTAGAGGTAAGAGTAGATATGAGTGTAATGGGAAGAGTCAGTACCCACTAGGGAGCACACGACTTGAGATTCTGGGGAATCATAGGTAGGAAAGAGGAGCTCTTCCACCAAGAAGTCATAGCAAGCGTGATGTTCTTCAAGTTGTAGCATGGGGGCCAAGGTGGCCATAGCATCGGCTACTTTGTTTGCTTCTCTTGGTATCTATTGGAAAGTAACAAATACAAAATATTTCTTTAGAGCATTAACCATCCATTTATATGGTAGCAATGTGTCATCCCTTGTCTGATATTGATCATTGACCTGATTGATTACCAATTGTGAGTTACCATAGATATGTAATTCAGTGATTTTCCATTTAATAGCCATCTTTAGACCATTTTCCAAGGCTTCATATTCTGAGATGTTGTTAGTGCAGGGGAACATCATCTTGTAAGCCTTTGGTATCTTATATCCTTGTGGTGTGATAAAGAGGGTTCCAACACCAGCTCCTTGTTGTGTAAAGGATCCATCAAAGAACATTGTCCAGGTGTGTTCTGTAAGATACAAAATTGCTTCATCAGGAAATTCTATTAGTAGTGGTTGTGTGTCATGCAAAGGAGCATCAGCCAGGTGATCAGCAATAACTTGTCCTTTAATTGCCTTTCTGTCAAAGTATTCGATATCAAATTCACTGAGGACCATAACCCATTTAGCTAACCTTCCTGTGAGAGTTACTTTTTTTAGTAAGTATTTGAGAGGATCTATTTTGGCAATCAGATTAACAAAGTGTGCCAGCATATAGTGTCTTAGTTTTTGAGAATCAAAAACTACAGCGAGGCAAGCTTTCTCAATGATGGTGTAGTTATGTTTGTAAGACACCATGGTCCTGCTTATGTAGTATATAGCTCTTTCCTTTACTATCTCATCTTGTTGTGCCAACAAAGCTCCCAGGGATGTGTCTGTAGCTGAGATGTATAGAAGGAGAGGATTTCCTGGAATAGGTATCATCAATACGGGTGGATTAGCGAGATATTCTTTGATTTGTTGGAAGTGCTTTTCACACCCTTCATCCCAGTTGAAGGTAACTCCTTTATGCAACATTTTTGTGAAAGGTTGTGCTTTATCTTCTAGTTGGGATATAAATCTTCTGATGGATTGGAGTCATCCTTATAGAGTCCTAACTTGACTGATATTGCGAGGAGGTTGCATTCCCATTATTGCCTCTACCTTTTCGGGGTCAACCTCAATTCCTTTGGCCGAAACAATGTATCCTAGAAGCTTTCCAGAGGTTACACCAAAAGCACACTTCTTAGGGTTCAGTCTAGGATTAAATTGTTCCATTTTGTCCATAAACTTTTCTAAGTCTTTCAGGTGAGTAGCCCTTCTTGTTGATTTAGCCATATTGTCATCTACATAATCCTCCATATTTTTATGCATCATATCATGGAATATGGTGGTCATATCTCACTGACAGGTCACCCCAGCATTTTTGAGACCAAAAGGCATGACATTCCAACAAAACATGCCTCATGTATAGGTAAAAGTAGTTTTCTCTTGATCTTTGGGGGCTATTCATATCTGATTGTAGCCAGAAAAGCCATCCATTAGCAAGTACATCTCATAACTAGTCATGAGATCTACAATCATATCAATGTTAGGCAATGGGAATTCATCCTTGGGACAAACCTTGTTTAGATCTCTCAATTTTGTGCAAACTCAAATTGACTTGTCATGTTTAGTCACCGGAATGATATTAGAAATCCATTTTGTGTAGGCTATAGCACGAATGAATTCAACTTTCAGTAGTTTTTCCAATTCATCTTTGACTAATATGAGGATGCATCTTTCAGAGCTTTTGTTTGACTGGTTTAACTCCTAGAGCAATTGATAAATGGTGCATAATCAGATCTGTGTCCAACCCTGGCATATCTGAATAAGACCAAGCAAAGTTGATTTTCTTTTTTGTGAAGAATTGGATGAATTCTTGCTTATGTTGTTCCTAGATTCACTGCTTGTGTTGGTTCTATCATTACTAAAGATCTTTCTTAAAGATGATTAGGGAGGAGATCAAGTTCCCCATCCTTGAGTGCCTTAGAAAGGTTTTCACCATCGAATATTCCTTTTGTTTTTACTATTTTTGGATCTGACACTGCCACAAAGTGGTTTTCATCATCAATGCTTTTTTTCTTTTTATATTTTCTTTTTAGGCTAAGGAACTTTATGTCCCCCTCTATCATGCTTACGCTTGTTGCACTGGTGGAAGAGGTGAGAGGTTTAATAGCATTTAGGTAGTAGGCCAAAGTATAGTCGTTAGGAGCATAAATGAGGTCTAGGGATGCATCATGGTTCTAGTCAATTAGTTCAAGATGAATAAGAGGTAAGGACTCAACAGGTTCCAAGGATAGCACCAAGTTATCTGAATCATGGTCTTCAACGGGTAAGAGGAGATCAGTGATAGCACTCTCTGAAGGGTTGCCTATACTGTGATTCATCCTAGTGCGTATAGTGGAGTCATTGTTGGTAGTCTAAGGATTTGATCTGTTTGACCTAGAATTGGTGCCTTCTCTTGTTTCTCAAGCGGCCATACGTTCTAAAAATACACTCATTGACATAACTTGAATTCTCCTAGATAGAACACATGGTGGAGGAGCCATGTTTAGTTCTTGAAGATTTTTGAGATCCCAAGTGTCATAACTTTCTTCTATTTCATGCTCCTATTGTGTCCATCGTCAATTATTAAAATCATGGTTGTAGCTAGTGGAGATATGATCATTTCTATTGCTGGTTGACATGTCGACATGGCTAGAACATCTATCACTATCCCAATCCTGAGTAGATGATGAAAGAGAATTCTTGGGTGCTCTCCTGAAATTCCAATTTGTGTTGCGAGGAAGAGGCATCCTTTCTTCTTCTTCAGAGTCATCATTGGGAATGAGAATGGGTTCTGGTTTGGGGTGTTCACTCAGTGGTTCATTGGTGTGAACACTGTCTTCATGTAAGACATATGATGCAAACTTGTGAACCGCATCCATGCCAATATCCATTGTAAAATCAGAGGAGTCCTATTCATACTCATTAGAGTCTATTTCAATTGAATGGGGTAGATCTAACACATGCACATGAGCCATAGTTTGCCCCCAGTTAGGATGTTGCTTTGATAGGGTATTGCCTGGACCATAATCAAACTAAATAGGAGCTCAATCTATGTCTTCCAAAAAACAAGAGAGAGTCCTAGCGACACTTAGGTTATTATTGTTTTCATTTTTCTGATCCGTGTCATGTTGAGTGGAATCGTCTTCTGATTTTTTAGATGCGTGAGGAGAGACCTCTTCAACAACATGCACTCCATCATTTGAAAAGTGTGGTAAGTCAAGGACATGGGAGGTGAAGACAAGTTTACCCCAGTTAGGGTGTCTATCTTCCAATCCTTGGGCTGGTAATTTTGTAGTACTTGTAGTGCTGGACCCATTTGGTTCAAAGGAAGCTCTGTAGAACGAGGGGACATATGGTTCTCCTTGGTATGTCAGATTTTCAGCGGTGGCACTCATCAACTGCTCAAAGGGGAGAGGGATGATTTCATCTCCACTATCAGTGTCTATATCATAGGTATCTGTGTGAGTGCTGTTAGGATGACTATTTTCAGGAGGAGAATGAACTTTGTTCTCATGGTACCCTACACCAGTTTTATCTGCGGGATCTCAAAATTCAGCATGGAGAGCCTCTACAAGGCCTTTATCATTACCGAAGGGTCCTTTACCTACATATCCCATTTGTCTCATCATCTTACATCCTTTCCCATATTTATCTGGGTAGATCTCTGCACGTGTCACTTTGTTAGTTTGCTCTTCATCTTTATATAACTAGGCAAGAACAAACTTTTCTTCATTTTCCTCTGAAAGAGATACTCGTGCCTTCACCATTCCAGTTCCATCATGCATTTCTACTTGTTTTCCATTTGAAGGTGGGAAAGATGAGGATGGCACACCATAAGATCTGGGAGAGGTAGGAGAGAAGTCAGTTGATATTCCCCCATGCTTGTGTTGTGAATCTTAAGTTTTGTCTCAAGGATTTTCATAAGTGCCTTTTGAGGTGCTTCATAATTCTGTAATGCCTCCTTATTGTGTGGAACCATGATGTCAGCTTGCTTTAAGGTGTTACAGGAGTAAGTGCTATCAGCTGGAATAGTCACTTCTACTCTGTTATAGGGAAATTTCACACATTGGTGATATGTGGAGGGGACCGCCTGCATATCATGGATCAAGGGTCTCCCTAGCAATATATTGTATGTAAGAGGTAGGTCAAGTACTTGGCATTTGAGATTTCTTTCAACATGACCTACCCTGATCGGGAGTACTACAAGTCCTCTGGATGATCGCTCTTCCTCGTCATATGCTCTAATAGTAATTTTTCTTCGAGGATCAATAGTATGCTCAAAAAATCCCAATGATGTAACTAGCTTGAGGGTACAAATATTTAACCCAGTGCCTCCATCTATCAAAACATGCTTGACTTGGTATTTGTGAATCAAAACCTCTATGTGCAAAGGCTCATTGTGTGGGTGACTAGGAGCTTTGTTGTCTTCCTCTAAGAAAGATAGATAGTGAGGGACAATCAAATGATTAACCATGATCTAAAATTGACTGATATCAAGGTATTTAGGAACATTGGTTTCAATAAGCATCATTTCAAGTAATTCCTTGTGTGAGGGTGACAGTTTCAACAATTCTAATATAGAAATATGAGCAGGAGTTCGATGCAATTGATCGATCAAAATGTAGCTTGTAGAGACTTGCTTAGACGATGATAATTTGTCTATTAGTACCATTTCTTATTTAGATGTGGATGCCACTCCCTTGAGGGTGACTTTGGCTTGACCTCTAGTAACCGCATTAGCAGAATCAGGTTCTTTATCTTTGATAACGATAACATTGATAGATTTGTCAAAGGGTTCAAGCATGTGGATCACATTGTCAGTGTTGGTATATGTATGATTTACAGTGGCTCCTGCAGCTTGTGATGATTCACCCTTCTCATAAGATGGAAAAGGTTTCTTGAAGGCCTTATGATCATCATTTGAGCCATGAGTACCGACCATGATGGTCTTGTTATCAATTAGATCTTGTATCACATGTTCAATTTCATACAGTCGTTTGTCAAATGCCCTTTATTTTTATGAAATTCACAGTAGTGGTCATCATTCCACCATCTGGGTTTTACCTCAAGTTCCCATGGTTTTGAATTAGGAATCATAATAATCTTATTGGCAACCAATTTTTTAGCACATCTTCAAAGGGCTCTCTAAGAGGAGTGAAATTTGGTTTAGGTCGAGGGATCCACGGTGCTTTGTCCTTCTGCGTATCTTCAGTGTTTTTTATAATTTTTAGGAAGCAACTAAACTTTTCCAGGCACCCTATATGCTAGTAGTAAGGTTGAATACTGGTTCATTAGGTTTTATTTTAATTGAATCCACAATGTCATCATTAACTACATTGCAGTTCTTATTCTAGTATTTTCTCTTGTCCTTATTATTGTTATTATTGTTGGATTTGTTGTCCTTATTCAAAGTAATGTCCCCCTTTTTTGATGAGGACATCTTTGATTCTCATGGCGCTATCAACCAAGTCACTGAAGGAGGTATGTTTTTGCATTTGTGTTGCATAGTTCATTTCAGGAACCAGATTATTGATGAAGATGTCGATCTTTTCTGGCTCTGGTATTTGTCTAAGGTATCTTGCAAATACCCTTCTCCATCTTTGGAGAAACTTAACAAAAGGCTTGCCCATATGATACTTGGTGTTACAAAGGTTGAGCATAGTGATAGTGTGTAAGATGTTGTAAGAGTAGTGTCAAAAAAAATTTTGAACCAGTTCGTCAAACATTTGTATGCCTGGTGTGAGTTTTGTGAACAACATGGGCATGGCCGCTAAGATTTTGGGGGAATAGTCACACCAAATATGTTCGTTCATGCATAAAATCCATGCTAAGGGTGCAAAATTCCCTCACATGATATTGAGGATCACCTTCCCCATTGTATTTATAATATTTAGGGATTTCAACCTTTGGAGGAAAAGGTAGCATGTGCAAGTTCTTGGAAAAAGGGAATGGGCATATGGAATCCAATGAGTATTTACTGGGAGGTTGTTCTTTTGCCTTTTTAAGTTCCCTCAACTCACATCTCATATCTTGCAATTTTTGGTTAAGAATAGTGATGGGTAACTCTTCCTCTTGTTGTATGAGTCCCTCCATGTCAAAATCAGGTGGAAGCTTGACACCTGTTGATGCTAGATGCATAAAATACTTATCCTTGTCTAATTGCATGATGTCTTGCATCATCTTTTGAAAAAAAAATTCTTGTTGGAACTTCCTAATCTCTTCGGAAGTGGGTTCTTCTATAGAAGAAGAAGCACTAGTATGTTGACTTTGATGTTCATGTTGAGACCCCCAATCATAGGCCGACATAGTTGATGTGTTGTGGGCAGCCAAGTTTGAGGAGTCAAACATTGGTATTGTTGGTCTGTCTTGGGTTTCTGACAAGAAGGTAAGTCTTAAGTAAAGTCTTCTATAGCTTTTCCCTTAGAATTGAGATCAGCCTTTTGACTTCTCATTTGGACCATGTATGTAATTCTGTGACTAACGTTGCTAGAGGATCAATGTGTCAAGTCAATTGTCAAAACATAAAGATTTGTTTGATGAAGAAAAGGTTGGTTTGGTTGTTGAACTTGTGCAAGGCATCGTGTGTTTGAGGTCTGAATACCTGCTGAGACGACACTTGCGACAAAGTTGATAAAGAACAAAGAATAAAAGATCCAATATGATTGAGAGGGTTGAAAAAAGCTAGGACAAAAGGACAATGACAAGTATAACCATCAGATTCAAGAGCTAAAAAGACCGTGACAAGGTATGATAACTGATGTTATAAAGATGTGACCAAAGAACAAAGATTTCAATGCTGGATTTTTCTCGACTCAAGTCTCATACGATAATACAAAGGTCTTCAAATGACAATACAAGATCCTTCATACGAGTTTCTTCCCCTGGATGTGTTTCCATACGACAAATGCAATAGTCTAAAACAACAAAAGATTCTGGGACAGTTTGCCACTTGTGTGCAAGAATTTTTTGGACAATTTCACCTAAAGTTTGCGGTGAAAGTCTTGATGTTTTGCTTTTGTCTGTTATCAAAGTGTTTATGTTTGAGAGTTATTGTCAAGTTTCAAGGTGTAAATGCACATCAAACACAAAGTGTGAAGAACCAAACACTTTCTACCCTATAGTCAATTTGGCTTAGTATCACAATCTTTGCCCACGCTTGATATTCTTTTGCCTCACACAAAGTGATATTGGCTTTTGTTAGGACTAGGCACGTTGTGGGTTTTGGAAAAAGAATTAATGATCAAATCACATAAGCTCCCCCATGCCATATTCATGCTTTCAAACATCCTTGGGAATACTTATGTTGGGTGTAAAATCTTGGGGTGATCCAGGTAAAGTCTACTTGGATCGATCCTTGCACAAAGATTATGATACTTTCGGAGGTAGATCAGGTAGCCTCTATCTAAAGGTGTGTAGTAAGTTCATCCGTTCATGACTATCCCTTGTAGTTTCATAAGCAAAATTAAGGCATATAGCCCTATAAGAACCCAAAATGTATAGTATTGCATGCAAGATTGAGACCTCTCAGCCCTACACAAGTTGAATTTATCTCCCTTGTAGTCTTGTAAACAATATTGAGACCAAAAATGGCCCTACAAGCGCCCAATCAAATGTAGCTCTTGCTTAGCAAGACTGGAGCAACAAGGCCCGACAAGTGAGAAAGCATTGAAGATAGAAATAGCCATGTCTTCCCTCTCTTTGGATTGAAGGAAGAATTTGATTATAGTGGGGTGGAAGTAGCCAGGTCCGCTTGTTCCCCACTTAGGTCATTCCCAAGAGATTGCTCCCTTGGAAGGCCCTCTAAAGGTTTAGCTTGAAAAGTAAATGGATTGCGACAAAAAGGAGTCTAGATTTCTAATTTTCCCTCAAGGGGAAAATAGCATACTCTCCTATCTAGTATCATTTTCTCCACACACACAAGACACACTTTAAGTTCTTTCCCAAATAATTAATTGCTTAGTACAAAGCAAGTGAGTCTAGGTTTTTGATATTCCCAAAGGAAAGAGAGCATACTCCCCTAACACTTGCTTCAAACCAAACAAAAAGACCCCTCTAATTAATATATGTGCCTATGAATCAAAATAAAATGATAACAAGCACAATCATTTGGTTGATGTGATTTCAAGGCATCCTGCAAACACAACCATTATTAATTTCACACTTTCTTTGACAAGCATCCTACAAGCACAAACTATTAGTAGTTGTATCAAAATAGTGTGCAAATGTAGCTTTGGCAAGTGAATCTTCCTAAAAAACATTATGCAAAAAACTAGTTAGGCTGCAAAAACAGATAGCATGGAGACCAATGAAGATATGCCATGATGAACTATAACTGATTGAATGTTTGAAGATGTTAAGTTGATGATCATGTAAGGTATTAAATCAGTTAATGTATTGTATTATCATTGATGTCAACTTGATATAATTTGTATGGTCATGGACATATTGCCAAAGACTTCAAAGAACTAATGAATCAAAGGTTATGCTATCAGTAATGCATATAAGTCAAATATTCACAAAGTGATTGTATACACTGACGGAGTGCACACCGATAGTCAGAGTAAAAGAGCAAAGTCACAGTGTTACCCGATGAGCAAATGCACAGGATCACCGAAGAGCAAAGTCACAGTATTGCCCGATGAGAAAAGCACAGGGTAACCCAACAGACATAATCACAGTGTTCCCCGACAGACGGAGATCCCGAAGACAACTAAAGTCACACCGATGGAACAGTTAGTTATCACCGATGACTAACTGAAGTGTTGACCGACATAATAGAGAGTTCATAAATGAAAAACTGCTTAGCTGTCAAGAGCTATAAATAGACTTAACGGATACTTATCATTGTTTTAATCAACAAGAAAAACCTGGAGATAAGTAAAGGATTTAAAGCTGCTTTGTCCAGTTGGCAAGAAGATCTCTACGAGATAAAACTGAAGTTTTTCTTTAAATATTATTGCCGAGAATTATGGATCATGCCAAGAATCAAGAAAGCCAAGAAACGGTGAAATCATGACTATAAAGAGACAAATCCAATTCATTATGAATTGTGGGGTGAACAAAAGAGAAAATAGATGCTAAAGATATTCTGAAGGAGAAGAAAGTCTTCATTCAGACCTGATCAACAAGCTGAGGAAAGAGCTAGATTCTGCAGACACTGATGAATAGTGAAACAACATCACAGAGCAGAATAGTGTGGAGAAAAGGTATTGAATTTATTATATTGATCAGAGAGGTAATGCACTTACAATAAGATCAAAAAATCTGCAATTCAAGTTGTATATGTGAACATATCACTTTAGTGTTTTAGTTTAAACATTTTAGCATCAAGTCTCTTAACCGTGCAGGACTTAAAAGTCTTTTGTAATTGAGATACATCCTAAGGAGTATCAAAAAGTTTGATCATAGAAAGTAGCATTGGATATGCCCAATACCTATTGACAGGTCAAGTGAGTATTTGATCAAGGATGGTAGCATTAGATGTCAGATACTAGGTGACAAACTATCTTTTAAATCCTCTAACAAGGCCACACCTAACAGTGTGTTTGTAACCTTTAACAGGGTTGGCTCTTAACTGAGCTCACTTCAGAAGAGTGAAAATTTGGGGTATCAATCCCAATGGTTTCTCCCTTAACAAGGTTTTCACATTAAAAATCCACGTGTTATGTGTTTATGTTTCATCACTTTATTATTTTGCATTTCACATAAAGCTATTCTGGATTGATCAGTATACACTAGTTATTTACTGTGTTTCAGTAAATAGAAGACTACTTATCGATAAACATACAGAAGAAGGTTTTACAAAGCATTCCGACAAGTAGTAATTGGTTATAAGTATTTCGAGGCATTCATCTTGTAGGACTGAGTATAACTAGAGGATCAAAAGTGGTAATAAGTTTTAAAGGGTTGATTTAAGGATTAATTTTTGAGGTCGTTGATTCACCCCCCCTATTAATTATTACTAAAAATTGGTATCAGAGTTTGTGTGCTTAGAAGGAAGGTTTCAAGACCGAAGCTAAAGATCACAAGATGAACAGATGAGATGTTCCCAAGTTGAACAATGACAATTTTTCTTCATGGCAAAGCAGAATAAGACTCCACTTATCAGGTATTGGAAATGATGTTACTCAATACTTAGATACTAAATATGTGTTTCCCACAAGAGCACCCATAGTTGAACAAATGAGAGAGAAGCATGAGAAAAATTGCATGATGATAGAGCTTGCTTCCTCACTCTTCGATGTTGAGTTTGAAGATGTCAAAACTTGCAAAATTGCAAAGCAGATGTGGGACAAATTGATGCTTGCACATGGTAGTGACAAGAATGTTCTGAGAGCCAAGGCAGAAAGCCTTAGAGGAAAGTTTGATGATCTCAGAATGAAATAATGTGAAAACATCACACATTAAAACATAAGAATCAAAGAGGTAGTCAATGCTATCCAAGGAGTTGGAGGTGTACTAGAAGAAGATACAGTGGTAAGTAAAATTCTAAGAACCTTATTGCCTACTTATGCTATTAGAGTATCTTCCATACAAGAAATGATAGTAGCAAATAGAAATGTTACTCTAGATAGTTGATTGGAAGACTGATTTCATTTGAGATGAACAATTTTGATAATAGTGTCTTACCAAACATAGAATCTGCATTCAAATCTTCTTTGAGAATAAGTAAATCAAGTCATAAACACACTATGAGAAAAGATAGTGATAGTAAAAGTGAAGAAGAAGATCTTGATAAAATTGAAGCACTTATGGATAGAAGAATGCAAAGAGGCAAAGGTGAATACAAAGGTAAATTACCACTTATTTGTTTTAATTGTAAAGAGATTGGACACTTTGTTGCAAGATGTCCTAATAGAAGAAAAGATGACAAAAGTAATGACAGGTCATTTGAAAAGAAGTATGACAGAGGTGATTACATAAGCAACCGACAATCAGAGAGAAGAGATACCCAAGACAACAAGGAAAAAGGAAAGAAGGCCAGTTACCTAGCAAAATGTAAAGATGATGATACTGACACCGAATCTAATGAAGACATCGAGATTGTGTTTGTGGCAGTAAAAGATGATTCAGATGATGATAAATAAAGGTATGTAGAAACTGCACTCATATCTAAAGTTAGTAAAAATGATGTCTGGATCATAGATAGTGGCTGCACTCACCATATGACCGGTGACAAACAAAATTTTGAGACTTTTGAATATTACAATGGTGGTTCAGTAAGAATGGGTAATGATACACCTTGTCCAGTTAAAGGTAGAGGAACTATAATGTTGAATAACCTGATAAAATGTGAAAATGCTTATTGGGTAAAAGGATTGAATTAAAATCTATTGAGTGTTTCTCAGTTGAATAATTTAGGTCACAGAGTAGCATTTGAAAATAAGAAGGCAAAGATCTTCAATGAATCAGGAAATCTGATTGGAACCAGTGAGCAAACAAAAGGTAACTTATTCTATCTGAATGATATTGAAACCACTTGCTTAATGGCTAGAAATGAAGACATATGGTTGTGGAACAAAATATTGTGTCATGCAAAATTTGAAAACATGATAAAGATAAGCAAAAAGAGAAATGTAAGAGGCTTATTGACGATGACCAAGCTCGACAATATCATGTGCAAAAATTGTCAAAAAGGTAAGATGACAAAGTCTAGTTTCAAAAGCAAAACCCATACATCTAATGCCATTCTAGAATTAGTCCATACTGATCTATGTGGACCCATGAGGACAAATATTTATTATGGAGATAGATATTTTATTCTCTTTGTGGATGATTACTCTAGAATGATGACAGTAATGTTTCTAAAAGATAAATCTGAAGCATTCAAGATGTTTAAATGGTACAAAGAAATGGTCAAAAAAAAAGTGGTAAAGAATTGAAATGCTTAAGGTCAGATAGAGGAGGGGGATTTATTTCAGATGAATTCACTAACTTTTTAAATGAGCATGGAATCAAAAGACAGGTATCTGCACCGAGAACACCACATCATAATGGAATTGTTGAAAGAAGGAACATATCCATTGTTGATTGTGCAAGGACACTGATGATAGAGAAAGGCATCACCCAAATCTTCTAGAGGGAAGTTGTCAATACTGTTTTTTACACATTAAACATAGTACAATTGAAGAAAGACACCAAGAAGACACCTTATGAGCTATGGTATGGATACACACCCAATGTAAGTTATTTCAAAATTTTTGGTAGTCAATTTTATATCTTAAAAGATGGTAGAAATGGAAAGCTTGACTCCAAGAGTGATGAAGGAATCTTTCTAGGGTATTCCACCAAGAGCAAGGCTTATAAATGTCTCAATAAAGCCTCTAACAAAATTGTTAAAAGTACAAATGTAAAGATAGATGAATTTGCAGATAAGAATGAAAAGGAAAGCACATAAGAACCAGAGGACTACAATAGGTTTCTCTATAATGAAGAACCTGACACTCTACCCGACCAACAATGTAGAGCTCCTAAGCAACAGATCATTGCACCTGAGCATCAGGCTGCAAATACCGACAATCAAGATATTGCTCAAGATAATGTACCAAGCGATGGAGAACATAATGAAGGACAAATTGATGATCAAGATGAAAGACAAAGATATAAACCTGTACTTGCCAGATATGTCAGAAGGAACCATCCACAGAACTATATCATTGGAGAGAAGAAGGCTGGTATGAGAACCAGAAGTAAGTCTCTAAACACAAGATGTCTTATTTATGATTATAAGCCAAAATCTTTAAATGTTGCACTTGATAATAATGAATGGATTAGTGCTATGAATGAGGAAATTTAGCAGATTGAGAAAAACAAGACATGGACACTTGTACCGAGACCAGATGACAAGAATGCCATCGGTACAAAATGGATATTCAGGAATAAACTCAATGAGAATGGAGAAGTCACCAGAAATAGCAAGACTAGTATGCAAGGGGTATGCACAAGAAGAAGGGATTGACTATGGAGAGACCTTTGCACCCGTTGCTAGGTTAGGAATAAGAATATTGCTTGCTTATGCTGCATGTAATGGATTCAAGGTATACCAAATGGATGTCAAGTCTGCATTCCTAAATGGAATAATTGAAGAAGAGGTATACATTGAGAAACCAGAAGGGTTTGTTGATCCAGACAAGAGGGACATGGTATGTAGAATAAACAAGCACCTCAAGCCTGGTATGAAAGACTTCATTCCTATCTTATAAGTATTGGATTTGTAAGGACTAGTGAAAACAATAATATTTATTTGAAGGAAGATATTGATGCTAACATTTTGATTGTTGAGATATTTGCTAATGAGATCATATTTGGAGGCAATGATATGCTATGCAAATCATTTGCAAATGAAATGAGCAAAGAGTTTGAGATGTCTATATTTGGAGAGATTAAGTTCTTTCTTGGTTTGCAGATCATGCAACAAGATGAAGGTATTTTCATTACTCAATCCAAATACATCAAGGAAGTCTTGAAGATATTCAAGATGGAAGATTCCAAACCAGTTGGAACATCGATGGAAACTGGATGTAAGCTGACAAAGGAGGATAAGTCATCAGAGGTAAATCAGACTTTGTACAGATCAATGATTGAAAAACTCATGTATGTTGTACATACTAGACCAAATATTGCACATGCAGTAGGAATAGTTGCAAGATTTTATGCTAATCCCATGGAATCACATATGACTGCTGTGAAAAGAATCCTAAGATATCTGAAGAATACCGAGGAATATGGCTTATGGTATAGAAGAGAAGGAAAATTTGAACTTAAGGTCTTTACCGACACTGATTGGGCTAGAAATATTGATGACCAGAAGAGCACAAATGGAGGAGAATTCTTTATGGGTGACAGACTTGTCACATGGATCAGCAAGAAGCAAGGACGCATCTCTCAGTCTACTGCAGAAGCAGAGTATGTTGTTGCTGCTACAAACTACTCAAATATTGCATGGATCAAACAATTACTAGAAGCTATGCATATGAAAATTCTTGAACCGGTAATTATCTACTGTGATAATACAAGTACAATAAACATTTCCAAGAATCCAGTCATGCATGCTAAAACAAAGCATATTACCATCAAGTATCATTATTTGAGAGAACAATTTCAAGCAAAAGAGGTGATACTTGAGTATGTGCAATCAAATGAAAAATTAGCCGATATATTCACCAAGCCACTGCCCAAGGATGCATTTGAGTACTTGAGAAAGAGACTAGGGGTCAGACCCTTGTCTACTGGTCACTAAAATGACTAGAAGGTTGCATCAGCCTACATATTATCAGAATATCATTCATGTTGATGCAAGCACAGAGAGATAGACTTCAAAAATGAATCTATACACAACAAGGTATTTATCTACTCTAAGCACCAGAGTTATTGTATTACCGATGGATTGGAAAATTCAAGGAGTATATTATGGATAAAAATGATTTATTTGATATTACTATCAAAAATATTTGTTTGGCATTGCTGTCAAAGGGAGAGATTATATCCATTATCACCTCAAGGATCCATTATCACTCAGGGAGATATCATATCCCTTAAGGAGAGATTATATCCATTATCACTCAGGGAGAGATTATATCCCTTAAGGAGAGATTATATAAGGGAGAGATTATATTCATGGGAGAGATTATATTAGGAGAGATTATATCCATCACATTATCTAGAGGGAGAGATGTAACCAGAAAGGGAGAGTACATACAAAGGGAAAAGATTTGCTGACAGAGACATAAAAAGAAAAGAGAACAGTGAAAGGGAGAGAGTTTGACATAGGAGAAGAACACATCACATTAGAGAAAGAAAGATTCTACATCTATCTAGTAAAGGGATTGAAGACATAAAGAAAGCTGCAAGAATCAAATCTAAGCTATGAGAAGCTTACCAAGGACCATATATTTGTATCAGTTATAGTACATAAGATTGGTAGTTTGATGAACTTCAAATGTTATATTTCATATTGTATTAATAATAATATAGTGTGTTGCCATCAATGCCAAAGGGAGAGATTGATGAACTATAACTGATTGAATGTTTGAAGATGTTAATTTGATGATCATGCAAGACATTAAATTAGTTAATATATTGTATTGTCATTGATGTCAACTTGATATAATTTATATGGTCATGGACATACTGCCAAAGACTTCAAAGAACTGATGAACCAAAGGCTATGCTATCAATAATGCATATAAGTCAAGTATTCACAAAGTGACTGTATACACCGACGAAGTGCACACCGATAGGCAGAGTAAAAGAGCAAAGTTAGTGTTACTTAACGAGCAAATGCATAGCATTACTGATGAGATAAGTCACAGTATTGCCCAATGAGCAAAGCATAGAGTAACCTGATGGACAAAATCATAGTGTTGCCTGACAAACGGAGATCCTGAAGACAACTAAAGTCACACCGATGGAACAGTCAGTTATCATCGATGACTAACTGAAGTGTTGACCGACAGAACATAGAGTTCAAAAATGACAAATTCTTAGCTGTCAAGAGCAATAAATAGACTTAATTGATACTTATCATTGTTTTAATCAATAAGATAAAGCTAGAGATAAGTAAAGGATTTAAAGTTGCTTTGTCCAGTTGGCAAGAAGATCTCTACGAGATAAAACTGGAGTTTTGATTTAAATCTTATTGGTGAGAATTGTGGATCACGCCAAGAATCAAGAAAGCCAAGAAACAGTGAAATCATGTCTATAAAGAGACAAACCCAATTCATTACGAATTGTGGGGTGAAGGGGAGAGAAAATAGATGCTGAAGAGATTCTGAAGGAGAAGAAAGTCTTCATTTAGACCTGATCAACAAGCTGAGGAAAGAGCTAGATTCTGCAGACACCGACGAACAGTGAAACAACATCACAGAGAAAAATAGTGTGGAGCAAAGGTATTGAATTGATTATATTGATCAGAGAGGTAATGCACTTAAAATAAGATCTGAAAATATGCAATTCAAGTTGCATGTGTGAACATATCACTTTAGTGTTTCATTTTAACCATTGAAGCATCAAGTCTTTTAACCGAGCAGGACTTAAAAGTCTTTTGTAATTGAGATACATCCCAAGGAGTATCAAAAAGTTTGATCATAGAAAGTAGCATTGGATATGCCCGATGCCTATTGACAAGCCAAGTGAGTGTTTGATCAAGGATGCCAGATACTAATTAGATGCCAGATACTAGGTGACAAACTATCTTTTAAATCCTCTAACAAGGTCACACCTAACAATGTGTTTGTAACCTTTAATAGGGTTGGCTCTTAACCGAGCTCACTTCAGAAGAGTGAAAATTTGGGGTACCGTTCCCAGTGGTTTTTCCCTTGACAGGGTTTCCACATTAAAATCCATGTGTTATGTGTTTATGTTTCATTACTTTATTGTTTTGCATTTCACATAAAGCTATTTTGGATTGATCGGTATACACTAGTTATTTACGGTGTTTCAGTAAATAGAAGACTGCTTATCGGTAAACATACAGAAGAAGGTTTTAAAAAGCATTCTAAAAAGTAGTAATTGGTTATAAGTATTTCAAGGCATTCATCTTGTAGGACTGAGTATAACTAGAGGATCAAAAGTGGTAATAAGTTTTAGAGGGTTGATTTAAGGATTAATTTTTGAGGCCACTAATTCACCCCCCCTCCCTCTCAGTTATTACTAACAATGCCAAAGACTAGAAAGTGGAAATTAGCTCAAGAGAAACCCTAAAAATGCTTATTATTTTTGAAATGACAAAGTACAAAATACAGACTGGTATCAAATCTCGTACGACAATATAGTAGTTGTCATACGACAAAATAGAATCTCACCAAAGCTCATATGACAAATCTAATGCTCTCATACGATAAAAGGCAGTTTATAAAAGTTCATGCGACACTATACCTGTCCTCATACGACAAAGTAACAATTTGGAATTTTCCGTACGATAGAGAACAAAGAACAATACGATAGAAAGCACAGTTTCATCAAAAATATGCAAGAAATCGTAAAAATGGAGCAAAACGCAACTTTTTGCCCCATGGTGGGCGCCAAAAATGTGCGTGGTAAAATGTAAGATTAGAATCTGCAACCAAACACTTCAATAAACCATTACATAAAAAAGGGTTAGTAAAAACATAAGATTCAAAGCATGGTAAAACCCCTCGAAATCATATTATTGCTTCCTAGTTGAAGCGAGTGTGATTCTCATAGTTGTCCATCAGATTGGACATAGGGAAATCAGTGACTTGAATACTCCGAAATGGAAGATTCAATGTAATGTGGAGAAAGATGCATAGACTTACATGCTTTGCTCTTGAAAGCTTGAAAATGAGAATGCATAGACTATCAAATGAAATGCATAGCAACTATGATGAGTGAAACTAGAATGCAAGACTTGAACTAGAAATGAGAAGAACAATGCATCTAGATTAAGCTATGAGATGAGAACTAGAATGCCATTAAGCTAATAAATGAAGCTAAACACTACCAAAATGCAAGAAACTACCATGAGAGTAAATAAACTATGAATTCTAGGATGAAAATAGCATTATAACTCTACTCCAAATCTTCCTGTTATGAATGAGCAAGGGAGCTATCCCTTTTATAAGAGATTCCAAGAAATGAGTGGTTGAGATTAAGAGGCAAAAGAATTTGACCAATGGTGGAGATGCAATTCCCCTCAATCCATGTGAGATGATATAGTGATTTTGATTGGCTAACTTATGGGGAGAATAAGGCAAAATTGGTATTTTCCTCCCTTTTATTTGTTTTATTTGATTTTTGAGTACATGCCCATGTGTGAATGGGTTCACTTTTTGATTTAAATGGAACTTAGGACTTTTTGATTTTATCCCAATGTTTTATGCTTTTTGAGTTTAGGCTTTGATGATTGATGGTTTGATTCAAAAAGTTAAGATTAAAATTATGTAAGAAAGTTTGATTAAACACTCAATAATTTAGAGTCTAGAGATAATGTCTTAGATTTAGGATTTATTAAGATCAAATATTTGAGAAAATGGGGCTGTGAGTTTGCTAGACCATTTTTGGGTGATTACAGTTACCATCATTGAGTTTGTAATTTTAAATGGATAATAAATGTTGAGTCTGCAAATGGGTGTGGGGTGGTTTCAGGTTTTGATAGGTGGTAACCGCCAAATGGGTGGTTGGGTGGTTTTTTGAAGATATTTTCTAAACTTTTAATTATCTAATGTAATTATTTTTACTTTATTAATAATAAAAATAACACTATTACTGATAAAAAATTAATGTTGGATGCCTAGGAAATGGCTTGGATGATGTACCAAGCAGCTCTGGCTCACCTCTAATTCATGCCCAACTATTGAAGTCACTCCAAAATCTCCACAAACTCCCTAAATTTTTTTGTTTTCACTCTGGTCTTTAATCTTTGCCTAAAACTTATGAAAGTTATTTATTCAAGGTCCTACATTTGTTAGACTGAGGCTCATTCATTTTTACTGGTCGTACATATTGAATTATGTGTTAGCGTGAATATTTGGTGGCTAATTTTTTTTAACCATTGATTTTGATTGGAAAGTTCTTTCTCCAATTTTGAAAATCGAGTTCAAAATTGATGTTTTTTATTTATTATTGGTGGCATCGTCTTGGCTCTAATTGTTGGATTTTTTTTTCTACTACGGCTGGTACACTATCTAATTGGCACTCTCCTTCATGCTCCATTACCATTGGGGTTTGTTTTATATTTATCAATGACTCTTTTATGAGTGACTCAAGGTTTTAATTTCATTCAAGTTTGGTGGCAATTTTGGTGTACACTTTATTGGCAGTTGTGTACACTGGAAACTTGCGAGTGGAGAGGCTGATAAGCTTGCAACTATATTGTCTGCATATTGTCACCAACCCATCCATATCCTTTATCATGTTTCACTCTACCTAAGCCTTTTTCCACAATAATGCCCATGGGCCCACCATATTCTTTGTCCTATTTGGGCATTTTGTTACCTCATTAGCCCTATCTAGGTATTTTGTAACCAATAAGCCCTACCCAATCTCTTCTTCCTTGCCTTTTTGAAACATGTGGTCAAATTGGTATCCAAAGGCCTATTTAGTCTAGGGGACATTTTTTTTCCCTCCTAACATTTTATTGGGCTCCATATAATGGAGCATAATTTGAGCATCTTGTATTAGATTTTTGTAAACCACATATCATTAGAAAGCTAGTTTTGCCAACTTTGTCATGGTGCAAGTTATTTTACCTAATTTTGTTGTTTTTTAGAATTCTTTATAGCTAGAAGTGGAACCTTCATTTTGGACTCCTAATCTCATAACTTTTTTTCCACAATCTATTTTTTTCTTGCGCCATTGGAAAGGTATCCAAGAGCTCTATCATTCAATCTATGCACCTTTTTCATATTCAACCTTGTGTATTTCTATTGGCTTTTTGATTTTTTTTGGCATTTGTATAATAACTTGGTCATCTTAGTACTTGGAGATATATTTTTTATTCGGGGTTATTTTTAGTTGCTTATCATATTTGGAGGTTTCTACGTTCATGTGATTGTTCTATCTTTGATATTTTGAAGAATTGTTATAGCTTATAATGGGATTTCCATTTCAACCTTCTTCAATGACCGTTTATAAGAGAAGGAACTAAAAACAATTTAGAGATGGGACTATCACCCATCTTATATGGCTTCATTTGTTGCCACATTTGTATAATCTTGTTCCTCTACCTGACACACCTAGTAAGAGGTTTGTTTGGAATTGTAAAATGGATTATGTCTTAAGAGTTATTTTTATGCACATAGATGATGACATTTTTGGGTTTTTTGTTGGTTTTATGTGTCCTAATACTCATTGGACTAAATCTTGGGAGTTACATGGAGATCCTAATATTTAGCCATTCCTAGATGATCCTATTTTAGATTGCAATGTGCTTATTCATCCTTCAGAAAAAAAAATACCTTGTTATTTTGATACTATTAGGGTATTTAATAGTTTTGGAGTATTTTGAGGCTTCATACGAGGTTGAGGTTACTTCTCAGGTTCTTGATTCTTATTTAGAGAGAGCCCATCCACCCTAACTTTCATTGTCTTCTTATCCTGAGTTGGTTGAGACATTCATCATTCCTAATTAACAAGATTTTCACTATCTATGAGATTTGGTTGGAGGACACACTTTCAATATTTTAAATTTTTGGTTTGAGTATGGCTTAATTTAAAGTATTTTAGCCATGGTTTGTCATTCTTTTTGTATAGATTTAGAGAACACATTTGAGGGGTTATCTCTCCTATTTGATGACAAAAATTACACTCTTGTTATCACCTCATATTCATCTTTGGATCTTGTTCTACATAAATTTCCACATGGTTATAGTTTCACACTTTTTTTTATTGGGTATGAACCTAATTAAATTGTAGCATCATCATTTTCCTTTAACAAGGAGACACATAACTAGTTTTTAGAGACATCATCATCCTTCTTTATAGTTCTATCTTTCAAAGCATATCGTGATTGGGATGCATTCTTGCATCTATACATGGTTTTGTTTCTTACAATGGGAGACAAGCTATTTGTAAGAATTGGATTATGTTTTTCCTTCAGTAACTTACCATTCTTTCATGTGATTATTCATTGTGGGGAGGCCACCTAGTCTCTCTATTTCCATATTATGGAGGGATATCAATTGTATCTGCATGATGGATGTAGTTATTGGGGGTATTGACGTTTCTATGTCCCCATACATCATTTTGTCTTCACTTGTATGTGATTTGCATTATCTTTTTTTGGGTGAGGATTTTTTGTCCCATAGGGTTTTCTCCTTTTCTCCATTTCTGAGAGATTAGGTGTATGAATAGTAATGCATGGGTACCTAACATGGCCTAGTTGTCGAACCCATATTGCATTTTCATATTAGTCTTGCATCATTTGCATAACAATTTTTATCCCTAAGTTGCACTTAGGGGATTGCTGATCTCTAAGTTTTGTTGTCTACTAGTGTCCCACACTTAGTCATAATCAAGGTAGGTTGGTCGGTCATCACTATGACCGAGCCATCCAACTAAGGCAGAGACTGAGCAGTAGTTACTGTCAATCAAGTCAGAGGTCATCGAGTACTTAATAGATGTCGAGCAGAATGATTTTTGAGTTGCATAGAAGAGTTAGTGTCGAGCGACAACATATAGTTATGCTGAGCGAGACAATGTTGACCAAGCACTAGTGTTTTCCTATGTCGAGTAAAACATATTGTTTATATGTGTTTGGAATGACACAAACACCAAGGTAAAATGATTTGACCTTCTATGGAGCACTTAATGATCATGCACATATATTTAATGCATTAATTACAGGTTATTTTTATGATCATGGATCCCTATGCAAGTCATGCAACTAATAAAAATTAGGGATGCCTAAGTGACAAGAGGTGATGAATCTAGATCGTTGATCTTGATATGGATTATCTATAGGATGATTCAAACCCTAATATGTGTGCATAAGTGTATGTATTTTTTTATGCGGATGTGAAGAGCAGAGATCAGAAGTATATGCATGTTTTGTATATCTAAAGCTTTGACCACACAGAGTGACCAAGTAGAGCAGTGAAGAGCATAATAGAGATAAAATCAGATTGAGAGATCAGTTAAGAGTTGGAAAGAGGAGATCTATATCAGCATTTGTAGTGTAGACTGAAGGATCGGGTACTGATACATTCTAGCAAGTGAATCAAGGTAAATCTATTAACAGAGTGGTCCTAACATGCCTTTGTAAATCTCTTAGCTAAGTGCTTACTTTGTTGTAAGTTTAAATCCTTTAACAAGGTAGATTGTATAAGTTTGTAAGATCTTAATAGGGAAGACCCCTCACAGGGTAGATCATCAGAAGTGATCAAAACTTTGTAGCCCTAACAGACACACTTTATTACTGTAGTATTGAAGATTTGTGGGTGTCATCCCCGCCCTAGTTTTATCTTCAAGGGTTTCTGGGTTACCAAAATCTTTGTGTTATGTATTCATGATTAGATGTTAAATCTTTACAACATTTCAGTTTATGTTTATGAGTTCATGGTTAAATTAGTTTGTTTAGAATTGGTAGAAGTTTTATAGATTTAATTCACCCCCCCCCCCCCCCCCCCCCTCTTAGTTACTGCTTTCCCAAACATCCAACAATTGGTATCAGAGCATTGTTCTCTTAAAATAAGTCTAACCACTTGAGATTTAAGATCTTGGAAATGGAGGTTTATAAGTTTGGAAAGGTCATTGAGAATCAAAAGATTGATATTTAGTTGGCACTCTAGCAGCTTGAGACATTAAGAGAAGAATTGAGGAAATCCTTAAAAGCTAGGAAGGTATTTAGCAACTCAGATGAAAGATACTCAATATAAAGAAGAAGACACTAAAGGTCTATTTGACAATCCAGATTCAAAAGAAAGTAATGCAACAATTGCAAATCTATTGGAGAAGAACAACACACTAAAATAATGAGTCAAAAGTATGAATATAGAACAAGAAACTCAATGAATAACACTATGTGAGGTGATTGATCAGAACAAGAAAGTTGAGGAAGACAGGAAAATGGAAAAAAAAAGACAAGAGAAAAATGGCTACCAGACTTGATGAAAGGACTAGTGATGTGCAGAAGTTCACAAACAATTAGTTGGACATGGTCAACCAACTGTTATTTGCAAATCAAGAGATAAACATAAAAGAAATTGAAATCACATATCTGAGATCTGAGAACAATCAACTGAAAAATGAGTTGAGATCTGAAAGAGAACTCATTGAGAGGATAAACAAGCTGAATAAAGCATTGAGATACTTTGAGGAACTTATGAGATCACCAAAAAGGAATAGTGACACTTCTGGACTTGGACATACCAAGCACCAGTCTTCCACGGAAGAAGGAGAAACATCAAAGAGTGGAGATCTAAGAAATGCAAAGCTGAAGAACAACAAGCCTACATATTATCACTGTGGGAAACCTGGTCACACAGCAAACATATGCCAAAGAAAGAATAGTAAGTCATACCCTAAACCCAATTTTAATGTATATTTCTTTAGCTATAAGAATCATTGACATCAGACACATGAATGCAGGTCAAAGACTAGCAATACACCTACTTTGCCTAGATTCCAAGGACATTGCTACAATTGTCAAAAATTTGGTTATAGAACTCAAGATTGTAGATCCAGTGCAAAATCTAAATGGACATCCAAAAAACAAGACAATACACAGACAAAAGGTAACACATTCAATTGGGATTATAATACAATATATAGTTGTCATTATTGTGGAGAACATGGTCATGTTGCAGATAATTGTATTAGTACATATTTTAGAGGTAAATCCAAGAGTTGGATGAATGGAAGTATGGTCTGCTATAATTATCACAAGATCGGTCACACCAAGAGAGATTGCAAGACCAGAGACCCGACACCTACTATTGAGAATATAAGGAATTAGATGAATCTAACATGGAGAAAGAAAGAAGAAGCAAGCAGTAGTGGATCCAATGAAGTTGAGATCACCCAATCCAATAGATCAGGTGATCACACTACTTCCAATTAAGCAAAAAGGTATGTAAGGAACTATTTTCTCAAATGCTACATTTTACACCAGTTCCTAACATAAGATGTATTAAAGTCCATATCTGCATAATTTAAGATGCATTAGGACATATCTGAGGCAAGAAATGAGCAAAAGAATTGTAATGGATATTTGATGTCAAGCATCAGTATCAACATATGTCGAGCTTCCATGTCGACCGAGCTAATATGTCGACCGAGCGTTAGTAGTGACCGAGTCATTGTTATAACTGAGTGATAGTGTGTAATAATTGATCTATTTCACTCAAGGACCAAGGACAACTGTTATCCACCAACCATTGCATGAAGCATTTATTGAAGATGTTAAGTTTTAGGATAGCTGCAAATGTAATAGCACTCTATTTTGTATGTATTTTCCAAATGCAATAGTCTCTCTTTCATCTATATTAGGAATGAGGCTAGGAGAGACATGTCCCATCATGGGACATGTCTATTCATTATTATTTATAAGAAATGACATGCCTCTTCCTATTAATCATAAGTTAATCAATCTTATAATGTTTCATCAATCAATTATTAATTAAGAATAATATAATAATTTAATATTAAATATTAAATTTCATATGATTAATAATAATATAATATATTATTATTAATCAACATGTATTATATATATTCTAATGATCATACGACTGAAGCTACAAACATTAACACTCCCTCTTAGCTAGGGAGGATGATCAAACAGAATGTGTAGTGGTCTCCTATGTCAACACTTATGGCCCTCACTGTAGCTATACAGAACATCAACACTCCCTCTTAGCTAGGGAGGATAAATCAATCCAATGTCAACACTTATATGACACTTGATAACATCAATCGTATGATGTAAGAAATAAAAGAATCATCCTCGTTATGTAATCAATAGAAACATAGTCTCAAGAAGTGGATTGCCTCCATCGATGATTCTATCCACAAGCTCTCGTGATTCTATCCACAAACTCACGAGCTTTAATGTGGATTGCCTCAATCGGCGATTCTATCCACAAGTTCTCAGGTGGATTGCCTCAATCGACGATTCTATCCACAAGCTCTTGTGTGGATTGCCTCCATCGGCGATCCTATCCACAAACTCACGAGCTTTAATGTGGATTGCCTCAATCAGCGATTCTATCCAAAAGCTCTCATGTGGATTGCCTCTATCGGCGATTCTATCCACAACTCACAATCTTCAGGGTGTGGATTGCCTCAATCGGCGATTCTATCCACAAGCTCTCATGTGGATTGCCTCTATCGGCGATTCTATCCACAACTCATGAGCTTCAGGGTGTGGATTGCCTCAATCGGCGATTCTATCCACAAGCTCTCATGTGGATTGCCTCTA
>MU228495.1:2357800-2385650 GCA_018584345.1 Thuja plicata | reverse complement strand
ATCAATCTTATAATGTTTCATCAATCAATTATTAATTAAGAATAATATAATAATTTAATATTAAATATTAAATTTCATATGATTAATAATAATATAACATATATAATATATTATTATTAATCAATATATATTATATATATTCTAATGATCATACGACTGAAGCTACAAACATTAACAAAAGACCTAATCTGACCGTTTGAGGGTATATAATCAATTTAGGCATTCATTCTTCATTTCACACAATGATTAGAGTTTGTGGAGAACTTCAAAAGGCAATTCAAGAGCGATTTGAGAAGAGTTTGAAGAGATTCTACCTGTGTATCATTGGGAAGTGTTGAGAAGGTTAAAGACTTATTGTTGTAGAGTTACCTAGAATCTGCTTCGCGAACCCTAACTTGGAGAAATGGCAGCCAGTTCATCTGTTGATGTGAGAAGGTAAAACAAGGTAATGATGAATGTTCAATTGGTCAGGAGTGACACATGTGCACCGCCTAATTTCTGAGTCATTCCTGAAACTGTGATGAAGGGAGATCTTAAGGGAGTCTTGTCATCAATTCCATCTAAGGTACTCATGATCCATGATGTGCGAGCATGTTATATGTGCAAAGTTGGATAAGTTGGAGACTTTGAATTGAGGGAAGATTATGATAAATTACGTGTAAATGAAATTTTGAAGGCTAATCATCAACACATTGTCAAGAAAGGGTTAGTCCATGCCCTAGACTTCCCACGTGACTTTAAAGTTGAATAGATCAGGATTGTGTTAAGCAAAACACATGATATATGTCTATGGTTGGAAAATGGACCAGTAAAGATAACCAAAGACATTATTCACTGATTTACTAGGTATCCCATTGTGCAAGAGAAGTGTAACATGCACTGTCGAAAAAAGGAAGATATTGAAAAGTTCATTCTTGCCGAGTGGAACAAATGAGGAATGACAATTTCTACGATCATAGATCCAGAAATTGATTTCAGAGCCAGAATCATTGCACACAAATTTTATCAATCCAATAGATTGGACAGTATCCCATATGTAGGAGTTGATCAGGCATGGAAAATAGTGAAAAAGGATCATACTTATGATCTTGCTGAGTTACAGATGACTCAACTTTCCAAGAACCTATCAGCAATTAGGAAGGCAAATAACTCTATGTGTAAGTTCGGTTCCTTACTTGTTTGTATATTCTCCTATGTACAGAATACTTTTCCTACTATAGGAGATGTAGTATGGAGTTAGGACTGACCGATAATAGTTTAGATTAATGAGTTTATTCAGCAGCAAGGAGAGAATTCTGACACTATAATGGGTAATTATTTTATGGATTTCAAGAAAAAGATGAAATTAAGGAGCATAATCCCGATATCACTAGTGGAGAAACAGTGTAATGATGTTTTCTTTCTAGTTGATACTGATAACACCTATGTACAAGTTGTAGTACCAAGGGTAGCATGGCTAAGGCCATTACCCTATGAAGTAAACATAGACGAAACATCTGTAGCTATCACAACTCTACTTGAAGAGGAAGTTGATAGAAAGGCCAAGGGATTTGGAAACTATGATGAAGAAAAATCAAAGATAACCATAGAGTTGAAAGCTACAACAATAGAGAGGAAGAGAAAGAAAACTGTGAAGAATATTGAAAAGATGTTAGGAGAAGAAGAAGAAGACAAAGATGCACCAATACAAATAACACAAGGTCAAGGAGAGGACCAATCTAGTGATTCTAAGGAAGTGAAGAAGATAATGTAGAAGTGGATAAAAGGGCAAGAAATTGATGGTTGCCAAGCCAACCAAGAAGAGGAGTTCACAGCATAAATCTACTCCTCCTGCCACATCCTGACCGAGAACCAGGGCATTAACAATTAATATATCAGCTGAGCCACCAAAGAAGAAGTTGGTAAATAATGTTGAAGGGGTAAGCTCAGGGAAGATAAAACAAGTTCAAACTAAATATGAGTCAAGCCACCCTAAGAGGAAGCCAAGGAGAAAATATATTATGGAAAAAGATGAAGATGAAGAATTGATAGAAACTGAGGACATCAGCAAGTTCAAAGCTACAACACACAGACATCCTTCTAATGTTGATGAAATTTGTCACAACATCAGGAATTCAGTAGGTTTGTCAGGTTTCAAGTTTATTAAGTTTGAGAAATTAAGCAAAATTGATAAGGCAAATATAGAAGAATAAATGATGGACATGTTAGTATCATATAATATGACACCTTTGGAGATTGGGAACCTAGTCCCTGATGAACTAGCAAACAAAATTGATGAGAGATGGCAGCATGCCATGATGACTGAAAAGCAAATCCGAGAAAGAGCATTAGCTCAAATTATGCCTGAGTTAACAAAGAAGTAAAAATTTAAATTTATGGATCAATATAGGAATAGATTCATTCCTAAATTGAGAGCCTATTCTACACTAAAGAGTGATGTAGAAGGTGTTGTGCAACAAACCTAAAGGATATGAAATATTATCTTTGGATTAATAGTTGACAAGAATAAAGATGAAGGCACTTCTAAACAAATTGAGCTTGAAAACAAAGAAGATATTGATGAGCTAGATAATACTGAGGATAAGACACATGATGATATTGAAGATTAAATGATTGACATTGTTGAGGATGACTTGAAGGAAGATGTTGAAGACGAGATGATGGATAAGGTCGAGGAAGAATAAATTGAGGACTTAACAGTTGATGAGGTAACACAAGGTTTGAATGCCTAGGAAAAGGGTAAAGAGGGACTCATAATTCCAAATTCACCTACCAAGACAAACCTTGAAGACAACACAGAGGAAGATAAAATAAAAGAAGATCAAGTAGATAATTCTATATTAGATATCTCCAAATCACACGAAGAAGTCACAGAGGTGACCAAGACTCTTGAGACCAAGGAGAAACAAGAACCTAAGGAGGAAGATGTCATTCAAGCATTGGTACAATTACCTAATGTTACTCCTCTATTATT
This sequence comes from Thuja plicata, assembly GCA_018584345.1. Lineage (NCBI taxonomy): Eukaryota > Viridiplantae > Streptophyta > Pinopsida > Cupressales > Cupressaceae > Thuja > Thuja plicata. Next base: position 2,382,676 of record MU228495.1, on the reverse strand, counting down.
TACTAAAGTTAAGAGTTCTGATCCATCTGTCAAGGAGATACTTAATACTCAAAAGGAGATAGTATTATCAGTGGTGATACTAGTATTTTGAAAGCTGAACATAGACTGAGTAGCAACTCACCAGAGCCAATGAAAATGAAATCACATAAGAAGAAAAAGGACAAGAGCTCTAAAGTAACACTTGACTAAGTTATAGTCATTCCAAAATGGGATACTGATAACTTATCTTATGAGCATATGCTAATCTTGCAGGATCTATTGAACAGGAAGAGGAAGCAAGAAGAATTGAAACAAGAACATCAATAGAAGTAGGTACTGCATGAAATAAAAGAAATCTCTGTTGATACATTTGAGTTTGAAGACCTAAATGAGTAGGCACCTATCTTGGAACAACTGGTTCATATTGTTTAGAAGGTGAACATTGATGAAATAGATGCAAATGAGAAACTCTTGCAACAATATGAGAGAAAAATTAAGACCAAGGTAATTGAGAAAGTTGCACCAAAGCTTACTAAGAAGTAGGTTACACTTTCTGATTTGGTAAGAAACTTAGAAGAAGTGATAGAAAATGTTCTCTCTTTGTACAAATAACTATGTGATACAAAATTATTTACAAAGGAGAATCAACAGCTTATTCAAAAGCTACAAGTAGATTTGAAGTCAACAGGACAGTCACTGAGCATGGATGCAAGTTCATGCTCTTTTCATTTTAGCAGGTTGACACATGCCCAAGGGAGACTAGTCAAGCTCACGGCTAATGATGGCAGAATAAGGGAAAAACTGATTTATATTCAGACCATGTCGATATCTGACTTTGAGGTTGTGAAAAAAGAGGTGAAAGAAACATAGGAACCAACATAGAAAGATCCACCTCTGAACCTTGCAAAAAGTTTGATTAATCTAGTTGTCGAGCTACAAATCAAATTTCAAGTTTTGGAATAAGTAAGAACAAGTTGGGATAATGCATTAGCAATCATACTACATATTCATAAGCCATTTTTTGGATAAGTATGGTTTTACCCCAACTACCATAGCATATAAGAGTGACACGAGTGACAAAAACAAGGGGGAAATATAATATGATACAATCATAGGGGAAATAAAGGAGAAATAAGTTGCAAGGTATAATATTTTTTTATGTACATATGTTGTATATGTAGTAAAGTCTTTACAAAGAATAAATCAGAATCCTAGGGGGAGTTACGAGTTCTAAGTCTATTTGAGTACTATTTTTGTAAAGGACTGAATCATGACAAAGTGTTTTTCCACTAATGATAAAGGGGGAGATTGTCGATCTCTCAGTTTTGTTGTCTATTAGTGTCCCAGACTTGGTCCTAATCAAAGCAGGTTGGTCATTCATCACTATGACCGAGCCATCCCACTAAGGCTAAGACTGAGTAGTATTTACAGTCGAGCAAGTCAAAGGTCGTTGAGTACTCAATAGATGTCGAGTAGAATGATTGTCGAGTTGCATAGAAGAGTTAGTGTCGAGCGACAACATATAGTTATGTCGAGCGAGACAGTATTGACTGAGCACCAGTGTTTGCCTATGCTGGGTAACATAGATTGTGTGTATGTGTTTGGAATGTCACAAACACCAATTTAAACTATTTTGGATGACTTCTATGGAGCATTTAATGATCATGCACAAAGATTTAATGCATTAATTGCATGTTATTTTTATGATCATGGATCCCTATGCAAGCCATGCAAAAAATCAAAATTAGGGATGCCTAAGCGGCAAAAGGTGATAAATCTAGACTATTGATCTTGATCTAGATGATCTATATATGGGATGCTTCAAACCCTAATTTGTCTTCGTAAGTGTATGTATTTTGGATACGAATGTGAAGAGTAGAGATCAGAAGTATATGCATGTTTTGTATGTCTGAAGCATTAACCAGACAAAGTGACCGAGCAGAGTAGTGAAGAGTAGAACATAGATAAAATTAGATTGAGAGATCAGTTAAGAGTTGGAAAGAGGAGATTCGTTATCAGCATTTGCAGTGCAGACCAAAGGATTAGGTACTGATACATTCTAGAAAGTGAATCAGGATAAATATCTTAACAAAGTGGTCCTAACAGGCCTTTGTAAATCTCTTAACCGAGTGATTACTTTGTTGTAAGTTTAAATCCTTTAAAAACTTAGATTGTATAAGTTTGTAAGCTTTTAACAGGGCAGACCCCTTACAGGGTAGATCATCAGAAGTGATCAAAACTTTGTAGCCCTAACATGCACACTTTATTACTACATTGGTGAATATTTGTAGGTGTCATCCCCACCCCAGTTTACCTTCAAGGGTTTCTGGGTTGAATCACATGGTTGAATCAATTTGTTTAGAATTGGTAGAAGTTTTATAGATATGATTCACCCCCCTCTCAATCACTGCTTTCCCGTATTAGACTTCCAACAAGTGTTATAGTGAATATCATGTCCACTAAGGTGTGGTTAGAGGACAAAGGATTGTTATGAGTCATATCTTATGCCCCCTTTCCTATAGTTTGTCCTCTATCCTCTAACCACTCATAATAAAATGTGACCCTCAATATGACACTCATCTTGTACCTTGAAGGGTGTGGTTAGAGGATAGAGGATTGTTTTCCTATTGGATACAGGTACCACACATAACTTTATCAACACGAGCATGGTTTCTAGGAGGAGATTACAGGTAGATGACATTCCCGAGTTTGTGAAATATTCCTTGCTGATATAGATGTAAAAATTGAGGTTTTGCACCCAAGCAATATTGTCAAGCACTCTGCATGCAACCTTAAACTTGTTGGTTTGAAATTTCTCAGTTGATATATAGGCACCAATTGATGTGAGATGCAATCCTAATTATTTATAATCAATTCTAAGATTTCTAAACAATGAGTTAGATCCAAGTGCAACTTCATTTTGACCTTTCAAATGCAAGTACATGAATTTCATAGTTCAAAAGTGACCACCTACATCCAGTTGACATTTTGTCAAACAATTGGCATGTACACTCATAAGCTGATTACAATATGATATTTGATTGCACAATTGTAACATGAATTTGAGAAACTACTTATTACGCCTTGATTGCCAACATTTGTTCAATGCAAAGTTGATTACAAATTGGTCAAGACTCTTGGCATCACACTTATGCAATTTTATAATTTCTAAGTATCAATTTTAGCCTATTACAAATGATCATATATGCATAAAAGGGAATACCAAACAACATAAAGAACCTGGTTAAGTTGCCTTGTGTTGGAGATGAAGTAACCAACATACAACAATAAATGAACACCTTGTATGTGGAGAGTAATGATCCAAAGCTGATTTGCCCCTGCTGTAACTTTCAGACCTTCACAATAATTATATCACAACTGTAACCTTCAATTACTATCGTCCATCATCATTGCCAAGCTTCAAGAAGGTAATCCCCCAAATACCCATGTGCCAAAGATGTATGTATGAATTTCCACAAATTTATTTGTTCTCCCTAGCCAAATCGCCCCTTGTTTTAGCAAACCTCAGAAAACAACTTTGTAACAATCTCTAAAGATCTCCTCAAGCTCCAAAATTAGTCTCCAACTCCTTAGAATTCAAACGCTCCAATACCCAATGATATCAATGATAAATGAGGCTAATATAAGCAATTTCATGGGACTTAATGACCTCCTCTATGTGACTGAAAAATTATATCAGGCCTCTGCTCATATAAATCAGACTTCAATGTATTTCTAAAATGCCCCAAATCATACCACCAAATTTGGTACAAGTTAAATCTCTTCCTCAAAATGGGAAACCACAATACATCAGTTGTAGTTCACCAAGAAGAATATGGTTGTGACAATTATGCAACAATAAGAGTTCTCGTTCCTAATGGCTAGAAATGGCAGAAACCCTAGTTGGCTCCTTCACCAAATAATAACATCAAGCAAATATAAATTCCCCCAATCGTAATGTCAGTACCAAATTGATCACTTCTTGTATCAATCAAAATACAATGAAATACCAATCCAATCACCAAAGACTCGTTGAGGTTTGCATCCCAACAATCCAGACTTGAGAATTTTGTTCCAAGCCACAAATCGCTCTCTAGAGCAACTTCACAATTCAAGAGTTTCAAAAATGTTCATAGGTAATGAGCAAATGAGCTTTCATCTCTTTATAACTTCCCTCAAGGGCAGTTTGAACACTAAAAGCGAAATACACTTAACACTTTATAATAAAATAATATTTTCCCAATATAAGGTGCCCATGCTATAGGAAAACAACACTTTATTAAAAATGTTATAACTCAAGGCACCAAAAGGTCTCCAGATAGTTTAAATGTTTTATAATAATCCAAGACCTTTCAAACGAGCTATCACATGAAGGCATCCCTCACCAAATGAAGCAATTATTCCCTTATTACTCCAAAATGTCTATTAAAATAGCCTTATTAAAAATTATTTAATAGTTAACTTAGGAAATATTTAAATATATTAAAATATTTCCCCTTTTGCCTCTGATATCCCAAATCAACCAACTAAACATGAAACTATCCATGTCACTTGTCTGTGACTGATACCGGACGAGATGGGTGAGCTAGAAGTCCCTTCCCTAAAATCTAGGGATGCTCCTACAAACTAGGGAACATGTCTTGTCATCCTAAAACTAAAACCAACTGACGAGTAATGAATAACCACACGACTGGAAACTGTCACGGCCTCCTTAAATTTAGGGATATCCCCTAAAATCTAGGAACTGCTCCAAATTGGCTCCAAACTACCTATAAAGCCAAGTTTCGGTCACTACATGCACTGAATGAGTCCCTATCCATCTCTACTAGCCTACAAAACTCTAGTGATAAGACAACTCCTCAGTCTCTGATGTCCACTCTAGAAAGGGGACATGATAATCCTCCCTTCCTGGAGATTGATTGTCCTCAAGCAATCACCGAAACAAGAAACATCACAATCCACCTGGATCCCATGGAAAATTGTAAGCCATGCCCCTCGCGCAAAGTGCAGGCTCCTGTAGCATCCCCCGAAAAACAAATAGGATGACTTTGTAAAAAGAACCATAACAACCACTCACCCACACTCCCATACTAAATTTGTCTCTTCTCGAATCCCAAGAGAAATAGATCTTAGAACCATCAAAACCCAAGATGTATGGGTGACTCAGATTACATACACCCTGAACTCCCCCTGCACACCTAAGTGACCTATGCTGAGTGTGTAGACCATCTGCACAACAATGATGAATATCCCTGAATAAAGTTGTACTAGGACCTGGATATCCACACACTATACAATCTCTACAGTCACCATAACTCTGCAAGTCATCGGCTACGGACTTGCAGCCAAAACTCCCATCAATTGTTGATGGCGAGAACCCATCCCATAATGTATGATAAGGATTAGTAGCCAATTCACGTCTATGTGCCATCAACTCATCAACATGTGGGTCAAAGGAAAAATAATGAACACTCCTCACTGTGTAACAATGATAAACAACTCCAATCTCTGTCAGAGGCTCATCATCCACTAGCCGCGAACCCAAAGATGGCTCCAATCCCAAACTCTGCACAACTAGTTGGACAATATCATGGGTAACCCTCTTAGCAAACCCAACCTCAAAATCTCTATGAGGGAGCATCGTAGTCAATGTACCTACAATCTCTCTCACCAAACATTGAATCGTACCAGTACCCCAGATGAGAACACCCTTTAAAGCTCAGTAAGATCCCTCCCAAAATTCTAAACTCTCAAGAAGGTGATCCAGGAATAACTCTGTGTAATAGAATTTATAGGTGGTAGCATCCATTTACTCCCTTTGGACCCATAACTAGTCATTGTGTAACTGTGACATAACCAACTGCCTATCATCATCAGCTATGTGATCACTAACAACCAACTTAGGTGATACCATATCTCCCTGGTGAGCAATCAAAGGAGTAGTGTCATGAACTGAAACACTGATCACTGACGGGTCGACTACACTACCCACAATGTCTTGTACTATATCACCTGATGCAATGCTACCAACTGGAGTATCCATCCCAACCGAAATATCCACCCCAATGTCAGGCACACTACAACCCTCTACTGAAGTACCTAACTCAACTACACATGTATTTGAAGGAAGTGAGCTTGTACCTACAACACTAGAATCAAGGGTAGATGTATCCCTAACTCCATCACACCCAAAAAAGCCAACTATGGACATCGCCAAATCACCAGACACCACAATATGTAACTGCACTGGATCTGGTGTTGATGTAGATTGAAGCTGCACCAATTCCACAGTCACCTCTGCTAATTGAACCTGTGACTCTTGGAGAGCCAACTGAGTGCTCTCTAAAACCTCTGAACTCATCATGAGTTCCCAAGTAAGCTCACTCACCTCATCCTCTCTATCCAAGAGTGCCTCATATGTTATACTTCCCCACTCTCCTAGGTGATCTCGGTCAGCTACCAACCAAAATTAATCCTCTCTCAAAATTCTGACAGCCTCCAGTAAGGCATGGATCTCTGTCAAGGATAGGTAACAATTATCATGCTCATCATCCATAGGAGCACTCCATCCATGAACAACTAGCAACTGTCGAGCATCATCAAAATGCTCGAATGTGGTAACAATATCATACTCGTTGACTCTCAATTGACAAGACACATGATGAATCTAAATTATAGGCCTCCTATGCATCACCCTTGACACACTGTTTGTACTGTGAATAGAAGTGGTACCCAACATACTCCTCTCAGAAACACTATCCCCCAGTGTGTTGTCATCTCAGCTTTGTGAACTAACAACTGAACTCACATCATCAAATGGAGTACTAGAAGTTGACACATCTCCATCAAAATCCTTTGTAACCTCTAAATAATCCAGATCCTGAGACTGATCTATACTCTCTAGCAACTCTGAGTCCTCTCCTAGGGTCTGATACAGACATGACTCACCACTAATGGAGTCATCCTCATGGGTCACATAGGAAGTACCGGTAGCAAACCAAGATGCTAACAAGGGCTCTACCTCCTCTGGTGACCCGAACTAAACTTCATCTGACTCCCTACTAACAAATGAATCTGAGTCATGCTGGCATGAGTTTGTGTCTACTATCTCAAACTCAACACTGGTATCACCACATGCAGACTCCATGCTCAAATCCTCAATACAAGAGGATACTGGCGTCTCCTGCACTAACCCCATCTCAGGACTGTCGCTATCCAAATCTATACTATCCAACTCCATCTCCTCAAGGCAGTCCTCAAAAGTGGTATCCTCATCCTTTGGTGATCCAGAGCCCACCATCATATCCTCCAACACTACAACACTCCTACTATCAGCAACTCCCTCAACATCGCCCATAGAACTATCCTCTTGACAAACTGAACTAGAGTCACTAGCTGTCTCTATAATACAATCTAGTATAATACAAACATCAACTATAGGTGTCAACTCCTGTTGTATCACTAGACCATCAACTGAGTGTTGAGTCTCCATGCATATTCCAGTCGGTGTAACTATCATGTGCTCGTCCACTGAGATAGGTAATGACCCTACAATAAAAGTGTGGGGTAACTCAACTGGAGGGGCACTGATCTCTGGAACTAATGTGTTAGGCCCACGTGCAACTGTGAAATCATCCTATAGGTCTCTCCTGACCTCCCTCACTGTGTCAACCTATCTCGTATCCTGTATCTTGCGAGAAGAAGATATGTCCAAGAGTGAAAACATGTATCTAACCGCCCTGTCAGTGGTAGCCAAATCTGACAACTGTTCAGTAAGCCTGTTCTGCATATCCTGACTATGATCCAGCTGTCTAACCAAGGCATCAGTTTGCCTTTTAAATTCATACAAACTATTTGATGGTTTCTTCTGTCTACTACTATACGGTTTCACCTGTCTACTTCTATAAGTTCCCATGTACCTATCCTTTCAATTTCAATAGAGTGTTGATCACTCACTCAATTTTTTTTACAAATTCCCACACTCTAGCAAGAAAAAGGCTCTGACACCAATAAAATATTCCTTGTTGATATAGATGTAAAAATCGAGGTTTTGCACCTAAGGAATGTTGTCAAACACTTTGCATGCAACCTTAAACTTGCTGGTCTGAACTTTCTCAGTTGATATATAGGAACCAATTGATGTGAGATGTAATCCTAATTATTTATAATCAATACTAGGATGTTTAAACAATGAGTTAGATCCAAATGCAACTTCATTTTGACCTTTCATATGCAAGTACATGAATTTCATGAACAAAAGTGATCACCTACAGCCAGTTGACATTTTGTCAAACAATTGGCATGTACACTCATAAGTTGATTACAATATGATATTTGATTGAACAATTGTAACATGAATTTGAGAAACTACTTACTACACCTTGATTGCCATCATTTGTTCAATGTAAAGTTGATTACAAATTGGTCAAGACTCTTGACATCATACTTATGCAATTTTATAATTTTTGAGTATCAATTTCAGCCTATTACAAATGATCACATATGCATAAAAGGGAATACCAAACAACACAAAGAACCTGGTTGAGTTGCCTTGTGTTGGAGATGAAGTAAGTAGCATACACCAATAAATGAACACCTTGTATGTGGAGAGTAATGATCCAAAGCTTAGTCACCCTTGTTGTAACTTTCAGACCTTCATAATAATTATATCAAAACTGTAACCTTCAATTACTATCATCCATCATCATTGCCATGCTTCAAGAAGGTAATCCCCCAAATACCCATGTGCCAAAGATGTATGTATGAATTTCCATGAATTTAATTGTGCTCCCTAGCCAAATCACCCATGTTTTAGCAGACCTCAGAAAATAAATTTGTAACGGTCTCTAAAGATCTCCTCAAGCTCCAAAATTAGTCTCCAACTCCTTAGAAGTCAAGCGCTCTAATGCCCAATGATATCAATGATAAATGAGGCTAATATAAGCAAATTCGTGGGACTTAATGACCTCCTTTATGTGATTGGAAATTGATATCAGACCTCTGCTCATATAAATCAGACTTTAATGTATTTCTAAAATGCCCCAAATTGTACCACCAAATTTGGTACAAGTTAAATCTCTTCCTCAAAATGGGAAACTACAATACATCAATTGTAGTTCACCAAGAAGAATATGGTTGTGACAATTATGCAACAATGAGAGTTCTCATTCCCAATGGTTGGAAATGACAGAAACCATAGCTATCTCCTTCACCAAATAATAACATCAAGAAAATATCAATTCCCCAATTACAATGCCAGTACCAAATTGATCACTTCCTTTGTCAATCAAAATGCAATGAAATACCAATCTAATCACTAGAGACTTTTTGAGGTTTGCGTCCCAATAGTCTAAACTTGAGGATTTCGTCCCAAGCCACAAATTGCTCTCCAGACCAACTTCACAATTCAAGAGTTTCAAAAATGTCCAAAGGTAATGAGAAAATGATCTTTCATCTCTTTATAACTTCTCTCAAGGGAAATTTGAACCCTAAAGGAGAAATACACTTAGCACTTTATAATAAAATAATATTTTCCCAATTAAAGGTGTCCATGCTATAGAAAACAATACTTTATTGAAAATGGTATAACTCAAGGCACCAAAAGGTCTCTATATAGTGAAAATGTTTTATAAAAATTCAAGACCTTTCCAATGAGCTATCACACGAAGGCATCCCTGATCAAATGAAGCAATTATTCCCCTGTTACTCCAAAATGGCTATTAAAATAGCCTTATTAAAAATTATTTAATTGTAACTTAGGAAATATTTAAATATATTAAAATATTTCCCTTTTTGCCTCTAATAGCTCAAATCAACCAACTAAACATGAAACTGACCATGTCACATGTATGTGACTGATGCTGGACGAGATGGGTGAATTGGCAGTCCCTTCCCTAAAATCTAGGGATGCTCCTAGAAACTAGGGAACACATCCTATCATCCTGAAACTGAAACCAACTGAAGGGTCATGAATAACCACATGAGTGGCAACTGTCATGACCTCCTAAAATTTAGGGATATCCCCTAAAATCTAGGAATTGCTCCAATTTAGCTCCAAACTGCCTGTTAAGCCAAGTTCTGGTCACTATATGCACTGAATGAGTCCCTATCCATCTCTGCTAGCCTATGAGACTCCAGTGATAGGCCAACTTCCTTGTCTCTAATGTCCACTCTATACAGGGGATATGACATTTTAAGGTTAAGGTGGATGGAGGGGACTTATTGAGATACACAAGGAAAATCTCTGAACTTTCGATACACTTTGGGAATTATCTTCTAGAGGCTAAATTTTATGTCATTGTTTTGGACAACCTGGATGCTATTTTGGCTATGTAGTGGTTACAGACTCTAGAGAGGTGCACCATTGATCACAAGCTAAAACAATTGGATTTCATGCAGGGTGATCAACAAATGATTCTTAAGGCCATGATAGATGGTGGGCCAAGATTAGTGTCGACTCACAAGATGGAGGCCACCATGAGGCATAGTGACATAGAGTGGGTAGCCCAGTGCTTCATATCCTCTAAACTCACACCAGATTCAGGGTACCAGGTTCACATTGATGTCAAAAATGTGCTTGATAAGCACAAGCGGGTTTTTGAGGATATTCCACCAGGCATACCTCCAGACAGAGGGTTTGAGAACATCATTGAGATAAAGGAGGGCGCTAAGCCTGTGATTACTACCCCTTATCATCACCCTAGGCACTACAAGGAGGAAATAGAGAAGATGATAAAGGAACTCCTTGATATGGGGCATATCAGGCCCATATCCAGTCCCTTTGCTTCTTCAGTAGTTTTGGTGAAGAAGAAGGATGGTATTCTTCACATGTGTATTGATTACCGTGCACTCAACAAGAGGACCATTAAGAATAGGTACCCCATCCCCCAGATTTATGAGTTGTTAGATGAGTTACATGGGGAGGTATACTTCTCGAAGATATATCTTCGATCAGGGTACCATCAGATACATATCCATGAGGAGGATGTTCATAAGACAACATTTAGATGTCATTATGGGCACTATGAGTTTCTAGTGATGCCATTTGGGCTCACTAATGCTCTAGCTACCTTCAGTCTTGCATGAATCACATATTTAAAAATTAGTTGCACAAGAGTGTCTTGGTATTCTCTAATGACATCTTGGTATTCAACAATACATGAGAGGAGCACTTGAGACACTTGGATGAGGTTCTTAGCATCATGGAGAATCAATCTCTATTTGCAAAAGAGTCCAAGTGTGAGTTTGGGTTGAATGAGATCCTCTACCTGGGACATGTGATGGGGGAGGATGGATTTAAGGTTCACCATTGGAAGATATAGGCAATTCTTGACTAGCCACCACCGCGGAATGTGTCATATATTTAAGATGGTTCCTTGGGTTATGTTCTTATTACAAGAGGTTCATGAAGGGATTCTCTCAGACAATAACACCCCTCACCGATCTCACTCAGAAAGGGGCTTTCATGTGGATAGGTGAAGCAGAGATAGTCTTTGATAGACTCAAAATAGTCATGAGTATGTGCCCAATTCTAGCACTGTCAGATTTCTCTCATCTGTTTGTTACAGAGTGTGATGCTTTAGGGAATGAGATTGGTGCAATATTGATGCAGGACATGCATCCCATAACATATGAGAGAAAGGAACTTAAGGATAATGAGAGGTTGTAATCTAGGTATGACAAGGAGATGCTTCCCATCATTCACGCCTTGGCTAAATTCAGACAGTATCTTGTGGGTGGCAAGTTTATAGTTAAAACTGATCACAATAGCCTGCGCTACTTTTTGGAGCAGAAAGAGTTGAACGAAAGACAACAAAAGTGGGTCAGTAAAATACAGGCATACGATTTTGACATTGAGTATGTCAAAGGTAAAAATAACATTGTGGATGATGCACTTTCTAGGAGACCCTCAGTTGCAGCTTATTGTGTTCTATCAGAGATTTTTGCTAATTGGAAATCCCTTTTGTTGGTTGAGTATTCTAAAAATACTCAAGCTTGTTAGATTTTGGACGACCAGTCCCTAGATAACATGTACAAGGTAATTGATGACATCATTTTCTATAAGGATAGGATCTACCTAGCGCCAAATTCTAAGCTTAAGGCTAAGATAACGAGGGTTGTTCATGATGCGCCCATAGCAGGACATCTGGGGTTTTTCAAAACCTATAGGTAGGTTAGAGAGAGGTTCTCATGGAAGGGCCTTAAGGATGATGTCCTTCAGTATGTCAGAGAGTGTCAAACTTGTCATCAGAACAAGTCCAAACACGAGCATCCAACTGGTTTATTGCAACCCCTACCCATTCCAGCTCAGAGGTGGGAAGATATTTCGATGGGCTTTATTACTAGCTTGTCGAGAGTACAAGGAAAGGACAACATATTTGTGGTGGTGGACAGACTCACCAAGTTCACTCATTTCTTTACTATTGCAGCAGATTGGTTAGTTGCGCAGGTAGCTGAATTATTCTTCCGAGAAGTTTTTAGGCTGCACGGTCTCCCCAAGACCATTACGAGCGATAGGGACAGTAAGTTTCTCAACACTTTTTGGCAGGAGTTGTTAAGATTGGCTAGCACCGAATTGACTCCCAACACCAATTACCACCCGTAGACAGATGACCAGATAGAGATTATGAACAAATGGGTGGAAGGTTATCTCCGGAATTATGTAGTGGGCCAGAAGATGACTTGGGTTAGATGGTTGTATTTGGGGGAGTTTTGCTACAACTCCACCTATCATATGACTCTTGGAATGTCACCATTTTGAGCTCTTTATGGCAGCGAACCATTGTTTTTTATTGACTTGGCCCTACAGGACAACAGGGCATCGATTGTGAGAGACTGGCTACAGGATCATCAGGATATCCTTAGGTCTCTCAGGGAGAACATTCAGAGGGCATAGAATCAACAAAATATGTATGTTGATCGACATCAGATAGAGTGAAGTTTCGAGTTAGGAGATATGGTTTACCTTCGTCTTCAGTCTTACAGGCAGAGTTCTCTAAAGAAGAGTGGGTCATAAAAGCTCAAGCCCCAGTTTTATGGTCCCTATCACATGTCCAGGAGGGTTGGTGATGTGTCTTATGAGCTCGAGTTGCCGATAGACAACCATATCCATAATGTTTTTTCACGTGTCTTGCCTCAAGAAGGCAATTGGACAACATATAGTTCCTTTTGTTGGTTTACCCCCGCTTGACAAGGAAGGTAAATTGATTATGGCTCCAACTGAGGTTATTGAGATCAGAGAAAGGAAACTGTGGAATAAGGTTATCAGAGAGTACTTGATTCAATGGAAGGACTTACCAATCAAGGATGCTACATGGGAGGGTGAGTCTATTCTATAGCACCCTGCATTAAGATTGATTGAGGGCATGAAATCCAAGGAAGGGAGGACTGTAATGTCCCCTTCTCCATAGTAGGCCATTATGGTGCCTGTTTAGTCTATCTTCCCATTTGGATAGGCTAAGGGCTTCTTTAAGAGGGTGCTAACCAGTCACAGGCTTCAGTGGGTGAATATTTATTATTTGGGATTCTTTTCTAAAGTTAAGTCACTTTATTTTATAAAGTGATATTATAAAGTCACTTTATGAATTTAAGTTACTTTATTTTAAAAAGGTAACTTAAGTGAGCACTTTTATTCCATATTGCTTAAGTTTGAGTGTTTTCCCTCACTTTGAGGTTATAAAGGAAAAGGGTATTCTTGGCAAAAGCACCATGAAATATATAAACAAAAGAAAATAAATTCTTTGGTTACATTTGAGACTGGTTTTTATTGAGGACGTAGCCCCTTGAGGAATTTGAGAGGTTTGACATAGCCCCAGCATCTTGTATTGGTGGGATCATTCAGATTTCACAAAGAGCTTGAAATGTGAAGGAGCAAACTGGTGTATGTATCTCAAATATCCTATCCAGCAAGAAAAAGAATCCCGTGGACTGCTGTTGTTGAGAAATATCTTAATATTGAGTCGAGTGGTCTGTTTCTTATTGGTGCATCCGTATTTTGGGCATCGAACTATACTGGTATTAGTGTCATTGTTATGGGTGAAGGGAAGGCTTATTCCATTTATTTCATGTGGTCTCATTCTGTAGAGAGACCCATGATTTTACATTATCCTGCACCCCTTGGTAACACACAACTACTACCATCACATCCTCCCTTAGCTCACTAAGAAACAACAAGTATATTTTATGGAAGACTCACGATATAAATAGATTGGTGGCGTTCTCCAAACATCATCGCACACTGATGGTTGTTAGACCCTTAGCATGGAGCATACTATAGAACACGAGCTTGAGTCTATATGCAACATGACTGGGTGTGAGGAGTTATACACGCTGGTGCTGGGTGTCGCGTGGTGAATGTCTGCTATGGGACACAATAGATAGGGACTGCTATTAAAGTCATTTGGTCTAAGATCATTCCCATCTCCAACCATGTGTGCATTTCTAACCTTGGTTTTCATAGGAAGGTTGGTTCATTGATGTATCTAGCTAGGATGAAACTAGTGGGTGATTATATTAAAACATGGTGATAGTCCGTGCATAGCTAGGTGTTGATAGACGCAGGGGTTTCGTTCACTGCCTCATGACATCCATTCATAGGGATATTATGACATGCGGAATATCATTTAACAAGCTGACTTTGCTATTGTTGGCGAAAGACTCTTTCCTCCAGATATCCCAATTTATGGACGTTGGTTGGTTTTATGTCAAATTAATTTGAATGGTTATGGTATCTGAGATATTATCTACATATGTTTGCAAATCCAATTGTATAAGATTGTTAGTTGTTGGAAATTTTGTTGATTCCTTGCCTAGTATTTATAACTTCTAGTTTTGAAATAAAATGCAAATACACTGGATACATTGTTCGAGATGAAAATATTTAAAACAAAACAACCGCCGAACATAACCATAATAGATTGGAAATCGAATGTCACGTGAAGAGCCAGTCAGGCTTACTACTTGACATTAAGATACATGAGTAATTTCTAGAATCATATCATCATTTCTTTATAAAAAACTTAATATATTCCCTCTCTCTTCTTCTAAAGGGTATACTTTGTTTACTTTTTTTGGATTATTTCAATTTATAGAACACTAAGTAATATGCCTTCCCTAATGGGGACCCATTTCTCGTTTCCCTAAGTTGCACCTATGTAGAAGTATTGGTGTAATATTACACTGTCCTTTATTATTAGTTCTCGCCATAGGCAGGATACTATTGCATCCGTTAGATGCAATTTATTTTTAAATTATCCAATTAGATTTCAAAAATTTTGAAACCTATATTTATATTATATGGTTTGTTAATTTACAAATATTTAACAGAATTAAATAATACAATTTATCTCTATTGATATTGGCTCTGATAGAAAATAGCAATGAGAAAATTAATTTTTAAGAACTTTAATTAAGAAAAAATAAAACATTACTATCACCGTCATTGTATACCATTTAATGCAGAGTGTGGAATATCAGTGATTTCATTAAATGTTAATAAATTTTCACACCAGTTGGCAGAGTCAGTGTGCAAGCATAATCTAGACATTTCTGAGAAATTCTGAGTAGGCAATAAGCTTAAACAACTACCTTTTCCATACAAAGAAAAGATTTCAGAGGTATATTGATCAAATAAGATTTCAAACGCTTCAATTTCTCATTTTATTGCAGAGATTATACCGATCTAATAAAACTTCAAAATCTTTTAATTTCTTTGTCACTTGTGTTGCAAAGGTTATACTGCTCCGACATATGCAATCCACGGTCATTTAACTGTTAATAAAGTTGAGGTGTACAACTATGGTGTGGTCATTCTGGAAATTGTTAGCGGTAGAAAATCTATACAAAATAAGCTTTCAGATGATATGCAACCTCCTTTTATTTTAGTTTGATCATTCATTAAAATCATGAAGCTCATCTTTGGATGATGAAATGCATATGGGTCAAATCCCACTAAATTAAAATTCTAGTTGTAAAATTGTCAGGTTTTCTTTTGGAGATTTTATAGGCTGAAAATAACTGAAATATTGTATGTTTGTTGATAATACAAGTGTTGGTGCTTGTTGTTCCTTGCAGGTAAGGTGCGATTCTAGATTTGCAAAAGAAGACTCATATTTCCCAAAAGAAAATTATAGGACATTGATTCACTTTCAGTAGTGACTGGAGATACATATTGAACTCTTCGGGTTGTTTGAGGAAGTCTGAAATTTCAAACAAAAATATGATACATTTCTACAATTCTTTGAAGAGACGAGTGAACAATCCTAGACAACATAATTTTACTGATTACACAGTTATTTTGACTTGATGAAATTTACTTTGGTCATTTCCATACCATTCATCATTGTCGTTATTATCATGTGTGTGTGCTGCTACTTCCCAGGTAAAGCAAGGGGTCGACAAGACATTCACACACAACCACAAGTATTTGGTGTGCCATCTCCTCCTCCTAGTGTTACACATCCAGGTCCTTCACCGCTTGGTTCTCCTAAGCATGACAAATCACTGAATGTCTGAGATGTATATTGTACAAAAATAGTAACTTTTTTTTTTATTCATAAATCTGGTACTATTCTTTCCTATTCTCTGTTTATACCTCATATTGAAGGAAGATGGATATATTGTAACTTCATTTTCTTGAGACTAGTTGGAAGAACTTTCCACTATATAGGTTCTTGTAGATTAGTTGATTAGGTTCTCGAAGAATTTTCCTCTGTAAAGAATGTAATCATGTTTGTATTCATTAGTAAGATGTAAAAACTGGCACTGGCCTCTATAAATTCAAATCTAGTTCATTTATATATGTTTTGGTTTCAAAGGCTTTCAAGCCAATATCAGGTTGATTTTTTTTTTTTTTCTATTGTCTGTTTTGTGGTTGGCGCAGATTAGTTTTTTTTTTTTACAACAACAGTTAGCTCTTCTTGCTTTTTGAAGAAGACATGGCAGTTCACAATAAGATTGCATCTTTTAAGCAATCTAGCAGGGCATCTTGTGCTCATGTCTGGAAGTAAGAAAAGTAGCTAATTGTCTCTACAACTCCAATTTGGAAGATTCTATAAGAAAATGATTTTGGTTTAGTACTGAGCATGCTCAAATTTGAAATTAAGGTAACGACCTTATGATCAGATAGATATCATTGAAGAAGACCATGACTATTTAGTATTTATTATAAGTGTACAAGATGAAGTAGCAATCCAACAATGTACTCCCAGTGTTCATACCCATTTGGAATAGCGCTACTCTCAATTCTCAAATTGTGCCAAAAAATTCTGTGAATAACACAGTAGAAATTTTTTTTCACCTACATAAGCCCATTGTTTCTCTCCTTAACTTCTTCAAAATTACGGTGAAAGGTATTTACCAAACATTAAAACTAGACCTGCCTCCGTCCTTGTATTTGAATTTTTAGAGTAATATAAAGTTGATGTAATGATATCTAAGAAAGCACTCATAAGGCATTTTAGTCAATGGGGCAACCCTAGATGGTTATCCATTGTTGGCATTCTCCCAACCAAGAAAGTAGCTTCATTTACTAAATTTGCTAGATCTGCTCTGTAGTAGATTCAAAATTGTTAGAATATCTTTCCTAATATAAACATCAAAAACATGGTATAAAACATTACAAATATCATACATGACATAATTAGTGAATCCAGTTGTAGCAATAACAATTGTATTCAGGTCCACATCTATAGCCAAAGGAAGTTGCTTTTTGGAAATGTGAACCTTTAAAATAGCTTCCCTCTTATGCCTATCAAGAGGTTCCACCTACAATGTTAGGAAATAACTAATCAGAAAGTTAAAGATCTTTGAAAATTGAAAGAAAAAAATATATCACCTAATGTCTAAATGTGGCCATTTTTGTTAACATTTCACATAATGAAGAAGGTATATACTGTAAATATTCGATCAAATCAACTAAACTTGCGAAGTACAGGGTCCAAAGCATATGTCCTATTTTTTGCTCCAAGCACTATCACTACTGGGTTGCTATCAAAACCATCCATCTCCTAAAATTGTCAAATTGGAAAACATCAAGAAAGCAATTGGTTCAAGGTTTGCTCTTTTTCATCATTGTTGGCAATGCAGACACAACCGTCACAGGTTTTTTCCACACCATCAATCTGTAACCACAAATATAACACTAAAATTTTGCAATGTTTGTCCCTTGCAAAGACTCGTAAAAAGAGTTGAAACCAAAGAAAATAATGCTAATTATGTAAGCTTCAGAATGAACCTCATCAATGAAGATAATTGAAGGTGCATCCTTTTTTGATCTTACAAATATATCATAGACACGAGACACACACATGCCAACATAAAGCTCAACAAACTCACTAGCCAAACAACTCATGAAGGAAACATCGACTTCACAAGTTGTTGTCTTTGCTAAGAGTCTTCCCAGTTCCTGGAAGTCCTAACTGCAAGTTCATTTTCCCTTTGGTCAATATAAGTCAACATTAAGAAATTTACACATTTTATATGCTTCTCAGAGAATTAGGTAGAAATCTGGTAATATATCAGTCAAAAGTCCCTTAATTGGCCAAGAAGCATTCAAACCTACAAAAATTACTCCTTAAGGAGGACGAGTGCAACGCCAAGTGGAGCATACCTGTCTGGATTTTATAGAAATTCATGTTCGACTATAATTAAGATAATGCTCAGAAATAAAGAAAATATTTGAAAGCTTGCATTTAGTATTTTTTTCCATTAGCAAATAGAATAATTAAATTCCTTATGTTCCCAAAATGGGTCTTCAATAGTGTGTTGGCTGGTAGGCTCCATTTCTTTGCTACTAAAGGAGAAAGTGATCTTAAAATTGTTCTAGATAGATTCCCTTGTTCTTATTACTTTTTCCCACCAAAAAGTAAAATTTTCAAAATGTGTAACATTATCCTTAGACATCCTCTGTACCTTAATAGCTAGAAGTAGAATCTAACAAATTATTATATAACATACATTGTAGACATGCTTTATCTTTGTCTGAATGTCATCCTAATTCCAGGGTTCCTTAAAAATTACATCTTAGAACTTAATAAAACCCTCTTACGTTAGAGTCAAAAGCAATTGCATGCTTATGTCATAATATCCTATGCACTTCTAATTTTGTTCCCTGCTTAACATCTCAAATAGTACTTTTGTCAAATCCTTGAGCCTTGGATATACAATTTCTCCAAGTTCTTTGAATCTATTAATTAGGACAGCTTATTAAAACTAAAATCATTTTTATATGATTTACTAGTGCCTATATGATTTTCTTGTTTGCAAAGTGGTCTAATTCAGGTATCCCCTTTTAATGGTTGTGTTATTGACCTCATGATCGTAAGTCTAATCTCCAATAATATTATGCTTGTCCTAATAATTCCAATACTTCCTCTCCAACCACTTGAAATTTTATAATTTTTATCTTTATGCTCCCAAGAATGACAAAGGTTTCGTGAAACAAGGGGTTTCTATATTTTTCAATTTGGCAATATTGTTGGATTTGACTATTTGTATTTTTTAGTTTGACAATATTGTTGGATTTGAATATTTAATGTGTTTTATCATCAATATGTCAGAACATACTCAATGATCCACCATTTCCTCTTTCTCTGGTTATCTCATTCTGATGGTCATCCCCTGAGAATTGCCAGGAAAACCTAAAAACTGACAACAAAAATGTTAATTGAAAAATTGCAACAAAAATGTTATAGTGAATGCAAGATTTAGATACAATTTAGGCTAGGTGATGGCTAGGACAAAGCATCACATTCCTTTTGATCAACTATGGCACTTTCCTTTTGATCAACTGTTGCAGGGTTATGTTTTCATTCTCACCCAGCCTGGAGTGCCCAGCATTGTAAGCCTTTTTTTTCTATTTTTTTCTTTGTTTTGTGCTTGCTGGGATAAATTTATACTTCACAACATTTGAATTTTTCTAATAGCTTATTGCAGAGAATTGTACAAAAATATGGGACAACCATGGTAGGACTCAGGGTCAGTATCCTTCTACATTTTTGGTTTTGATGAAATTTTGAAATGCTATTATTTTGTTGTGAACTTTAATGCATGATGTTTTGTGAAATTTGCTGAAAACATTTTTAAATGATCAGCTACAAATTTGCAGATATGAAAAGTATCACATGTACATTTGCAGATATGAGAAGTATCAAATGTACTATGGTGGTCATGACGAGACAAGAAAAGCTAATTACACAGACATGGTAACATTTTATAATTTTTGATTTCTCTGTTCTCTTTACTTTATTTTTAACTTCAAAGTTATTGCTAGACGTTTTCCTTAAAGCTTCCCCTAAACCAGTGAGTTTGTAAAAAATGAATCCATATATCAAATATTAAAATATTTCTTTGTGACATCCTCATCTCTCCCCAAATATCTTTTACCTAATAAATATTTAGTGTTTCTTGCAGATGCATCCTCATGGACAAGAAGAGCTCATCTCCCTACTCATCTATGTTTTCTCCATAAAAATAGAGACGTCCCCTTAGTTTTTGGTAGATGTGGAGATATTCTGACATACTAAGAGCATTAGGACATCCCCTTCATTCTTGCACCTTTTAAGCAACAAAAGAAAAAAAATGTGAAAGGCTTCTCATTACCTTGTTGCGGCTAAGATCAAAACTTTTCAGGCCGAGTAGAAAGGAAGTAAGAAAATATGTATGCGGTGCCCTGCCCACATGCCATAGTTGAAAAAACATCATCCCACCCTTTTCATGAAAAACATCCACCACTTTCTTCCACCCTCCCACCTTCTCAACTGAAAATGTGCTAGTGGAGTTGGCAAATCTGTTTAGAAATCAACATGTGCATATAAATTATTTCCCAAATCTTGAACCTAAGACCCAAATGTGACATCCTTTACTTGTAGAAAGTTAAAATAGTGAATTACTCAATGCCATCATTGACAAATGCTATAGCTTTAGAGATGAGAAATCCATTGGTAATTATTCTTTGAGAATAAAATTTGACATGGACTGGTTGGGGAACATGATTCAGTGCTCTACATCTCATCACAATTGCTAGAACGACCCCATATTTTCACAAATAATGTGTAAGCCTCATAAAATCCATTGCAATTGAAAAAATAGTGGACTTCACCGCAATTGGGGCTTGTAACGTGAAGAAATCTTCACAAATAATTAATCATACAAGTTACAGTCTCCCTTTAGAACATTTCCAAATAACCATTCCAACTTAGGCTATTGCTCTTTTAAATTCATAAAAAACTGTGTTATAAATAAACGAAATCAATTTAGATAAATTCAATACAACTAGACTTGTCAATTATTGCTTATTGAAATCCATTTCTCAATTCCTCTGGTTTGCATAGAATAATTTGAATGAACTATATTTTTCATGATAAATAGTATTGTGAACTGTTAAACACATCATTTCTTATAGTTTAGTTTCCAATTTCCAAATTTAAAATAACCCAGTCCTTGTTATGATCTCACAACTGTGAAACATGAGTTTTTGGAACTCTTGGAAGTGGGCCATGACTATATATGTGAATGCAATGCACAACTTGAGCTATGTAAGTTATGATTCACATCAAGTATGAATACAAATTTTGAAGTCTAACTACACTTTGATAGATCCTAGGTACCAATTTTTTGAAAGGACTCTAAGAAGCATCATCATTATTTTGACATTAGAGCCAAATATGGTGTGACTCGGGGAAACCTAACCTATGATGGTTCCTAACATAGTAATTGCACTTTAAGTCTTCTCTGACTGGCTTGGACTCTGGCATTTGTGAGCTGATATCGAATCCGTTCAAAATTTCCTTCTTATTGGCTATGTAGAGTTCAAAGTAAGAGATATAGGCATTTAATCTTCGCAGGGATAACCTAGTTTTCTTTCAAATATTTGTAATTCTGGGTTCATCACCACTAGCTACATCTGGTAGCATGTGTGGATAGTCTGCTGGAAAATTTCTGGCATTTTAGCAAGCATTTCTTAGTCTTTGAGCCCCTAGCCTCCTCAATTGAGGATAAAAATACCTTGATAAACTTTATTGTATATTGCAATTATTTTAATCTTGTTATGTGCTCAGTCATATAAATAACTAAGATGTTACCTCGTGATTACATCGTGGACCTTGTGACATTTTTCTAGTGGGGTGGGATTGTCATAAACAATATCAAATAAAAGCCCATGAGACAATAGTTACATATATTACAACTGTATTGACCATTAAGAGGGACCAAGCTTTAGGACAATATTGTGACCATCCCCATGATAATGGCTATGCCTTCAGAGACCCACGATCAAGGAAGATTTTAAAGTAGAAGTAGAACAGGAGAATATGTGCAAGTAGAAATAATGCAATTTACCCTAATGCATGGGCTGATTTGATTGCCCTGATCATTTCTGGATGAAGGGGCACAATCTTCAAACTATTCTGGATATCACTCACATTCTTTCCTTTTGCATGCAGCTCCCCCATCATTCTATACTGCAATACAAAAAAAATTAAGTTAAACACATCCATGCACTTCCAAATTAGGATAAGAAATTCACATATTATGCTAAATTCATTCTACCCATATGTTCTGACCAATCACAAACCTAAGCAGGGGTGGATACCATTACCATTACTTTCAATATACATTGCAAATATTCACAAGGAAAAGAAGCATGGAAGCAACTCAGAGGTTTATGATACTGAAAGCAGGTTTGATCCTGCAAAGTTCGATGCAATCTTTAGCAAATATGCCTTCACTCATCCAGACAAACTCACAAATTTAGAGTTGAAGAGCATGCTCAAAGGCAATAGGAATATGAATGACTTCTTTGGATGGTAAGCACATATTGGTTTGTCAAGTTTTATATTTGTTTCTATGTCAGATTATTGTTGTCTAAGTCTGATCTCACCACGAGGCTTTTACAATTTAGTTTACAAGCACAACTTGTGGCATTTGTTCAACTCTGCACGTGTCTTATCTATACTTCCACATCTTGCACAAACATGGCATTCCTCTAAACACAATTCCTAGATGATGATAACCATTCAACAATTGTCATGAGGAAAAATGCCACCTATGAAATTTAGTAGCTTAATGAGCTAGATCACCTGGTATAGGTAGAATTCATAGTTCTGTGTATATGTTGTGTCCAAACTTAATAAATTGGGGAAATTGACGTTGATTTCAAATCCTCCACCTTGCCCATCATAAAGTTCTTGTCATATCTATTAGATTGGAAGACCACAATACTTTGCAAATAAATTTAATCTGGCTCTAAGACAATTAAAGTTTTAGGAAACGTGTATTTTTGTTAAGTTCTGAATAAATTTTGTTGTGTACTCAGGCACAACATAGTAAATAATGTTCAGAACACTGATTCAAGGCTTTTAAACAAGATTCTTTGTTTTCCTCATTTTGCTACCAGCCATGCCTATATTTTTTTCTTCCTCTTTCTACAGTCCCCCAAATTTTACTCCTGTACCAGTGCAAAAATTTAAAATCAAAATTACTCGGTGATAGCTACACAATTTTAAGGAATTAAAATCATATCAATCATGCATAGTGAATTCAGTTGATGCCAAGGCTAGTTAACAACAACACATAGGCTTCAAAATCAATCTATATAGTTTTAAGAATATTACAATTTATTTTGCACTTGTATAAATTTTAATAAATATATTGTATGAAAAATTAATTTTCTAATAATGATGAATTGATTTCTAATAATATTAACATTTTTTTTCACATCAATCCTAAATTTAAGTACACATAGTTTACTAAGTTTATTTTCATATATTTAATTTCAACATCTTCAACCTTTATAATATAAATAATTGCTTAGTATTAGTTGCATTTGTTTAATTGATTCTGGTTAATAAACCATATCTATAATTCTGGTAGTCTTTAAGGCTCAAATTTAAATATTTTATCGAATCACTATGAAATATTTGATTAACCTAATGTATCTCAAAGATGTGAATTAGGAGCTAAAAAAGTAATGAAAATAATAACATATGGTTTGTGGTGATCGATTAGTAATTTAGATGAAGATATCATCTTCCTTATATGGTAATTAAAAGCATTAAAATATTGTTTTGCATGGATGTAATGTCCTTGCAAAAAAAATGATCAAATGTCGTCATTCTACTTCATGAAATTTTATTAGCACTTCACTAAAGTGGTGTCTACTTCAAAATTCAATATTCATTAGGAAGAAGAAATGAAATTATTTTTCAATATAAGTTTGATATAAGCATTAAATAAAAGTATTTAACAAAGATACTATGAGAATAAAAATTATTTGGATAAATAATTTCTCTAATTATGTTTAATATGAACTTGCATGTGCAATACTACCCAGTGTTAGCTAAGTCTTCTAATTATGTGAGTAATTTAGGAATTGGTAATTGATTACACAAGTCTATTTGAATAACCTCTAACACATAACTTAAGGAGATCTTCATTGATCAACTTATTAGTTGATATTTCAGTTCTTTGTTATTTTTCTTCACTATGAGTTGTATCATTAAGAGCTCTATCACTATCCTATTTTTAAGTTAACTTAAAATATATTTTTACTTTAATCTATTATATATAATTAAATATACATATATACACATTCTAAGCAATCATTTTTTGTCTTTTCATGACTACTACTCGAACTACATTCATAATGCATTTTACGCTTTCTATACTTTTCAAAAAAAATTCCTGTCTTACACTCCTACTTTTTAATGTTATGAGCTTAAATGTTCATAACTCAATTATTGTTAATGTACCCTCCCAATACTTCTACAATGAGTAGAGGGGAAACCTTGGGAAAGGAAAAGGAGATTTAAAATCTAAACTCAAGATGCTGCTAGCGCTAACCCTACATTACAAAAAGTGGCTACCAACAAAATTGCAACCAAGTTTCATAATTCAAATTCA